>PISX010011404.1:0-65474 GCA_004024625.1 Mellivora capensis
TTGATTAAAAAAATATTCTCTCCTCAAAAAGGAACCAAAAGTACTGGCTACTCTCATTTAAAATCAATTTCCTAACTTGTCTTTTTAAGCAGAAATTTTGGTTCTTTATTTTTATCAGTTATTACTATTTCAAAAGGCCAACTGTCCAAAAAAAAACCCCACTCATGGTTTATGACAGTCAGACTACTTCAGATGCTTATTACAAAATGCTTTTTTTAATAGTTAGATCCATGCATCTGGCTCATTTAGAATGGTGCCAAATTTAAAGCATGTGTTTAAAATGTGAGTCATGTTTTAAAAATTAATGAAATTCACAGGTAAGCATATGAAGAGATCTCCAGTCTTACTGGTAAGCAGAAGAAAATGAACTAAAACAATAATGAGATGCTTAAAAAGTCAGATAATGCTGGGAGGGCGGGATGGATGCAAAGAGATGAGACTCTATAATCTCCCCTCCTCCTCTAGACATGCACCAGAACACAAAATCCATGAGGCGAGGGCCTTGCTTGTGCAAATGGGAACATGAATTTGGCACAAGCAATTTGGCAATAGCTACTAAAATTAAAGACAAGTAAAGCCTGTAAACCAGCCATTTCATTCCTGAGAATGTATCATAGAGAAATTCTTGCACATAAGTACCAGGAAACCTAAATGAAGATCTGTTTATTTCAGAATCATTTGTTTCAGAAAAAAACTTGATAATAATCCAGATCTCCTTCAGTAAAAGAAAGGAGAAATTAACTGTTATCTATTTATAAAATGAGATACTATGATCCAGTAAAAAACATATATAGTAATAAATATAATATAGTTTTTAAAAAGTTCTATTTGATCGCTATAGGTAGATTTCTTGAAAACTATATTGGGTTTAAAAGAAGCAAATTGCCAAATGCTATGTATAATATAATATGTTTTATATAGAAATATTCCATATTGTTAATTAAAGCATGTATCATAGTTTAAGTATGCAATGGCATGGATATATATTAAATTTATTATAGAGAGAGGTGTTGTGGAAAACAGAGGAGACTTTGCCTTTATTTTTAGAGTGTTAGAGTTTTCTTTAAGAAATACAGAGCAAATATAAAAAATGTTAGCATTTGTTTCTCTGAGTAGTGAGTATATGGATATTTATTATTCTTTGTATTCTGTATTTTAAAAATAATAAAATAGTGGAGTGGAATAATGAAATAATCAGCATGAAAGCTACAGTCATCCCCAATGAAAAATAGGCAAAGAACATGAGCAGAAAATTCCTAACTTTGCACTCATATGGGGAATTTAAGAAATGAAGCAGATGAAAATGGTGGGGAGAAGAGAGGCAAACCATAAAACAGACTCATAGCTATAGAGAACAAAATGGGGGTTGCTGGAGGGGAGGTGGGTAGGGGGATGGGCTAAATGGATGATGGGTATTAAGGGGGCCCCTTGTTATGATGAGCACTGGGTGTTATATATAAGTGATGAATCACTATATTTTATGCCCGAAACTGATATTACACTATATGTAAACTAACTGGAATTTAAATAAAAACCTGAAACTACAAAATAAATAAAACCACACTGCATATGAAAAAAAGAAATTCCTGATGTTGCATTAAGCAACACAAATGAAAAGATACAAGTATTTCACAGATGAGAATGCCAAGATTAAAATGAATGTTGATATTCAGAACTATAGGAGGTATAAGGAAATGTGAACTTGAACACAGCTAAACTTAAAGGAAGTTGATACAGTATTTCTGAAAGGTAATTTGGCTATATAGTAATGATAAATAGGTATGTAGCTAATATAACATGTACAATTAGGTTGGTCTAACAATTTTTCTTTTAGAAATTTATCTTACAGCAGGAATATATTGAGAAATGTATCCATCCATTACTTATGTTTGGTAATGCAGAGAATATGTGGTGAATGACACACAGAAAAGTGGTGAATGTCTCTCTGAGAAGGGCGATGGGCAATGCAAGTTTGAAGAGATGTAGGGAACTTCCATCATATAATATGATTTTTAAAGCTTTTGTTTTAATTCCAGTCAGTTAACATACAGTGTCATTTTAGTTTCACGTGTACAATGTAGTGGTTCAGCAACTCCTTCCGGACCTGGTGCTCATCATGACAAGTGTGCTCCTTAATCCCCCATCACCCATTTCACCCATTCCCTCACCCACTTCTCTGCTAACCATCAGTTTGTTCTCTATAATTAAGAGTCTCTATCTTGGTTTCTCTCTCTTTCTCTTTTTATCCCCTATTCATTGTTCGTTTGCTTTGTTTCTTAAATTCTACATGAGTGAAATCATACGGTGTGTGTCTTTCTCTGACTGACTTATTTTGCTTAGCATTATACTCTCCAGCTCTGTCCATGTCTTTGCAAATGTCAAGATTTCATTATCTTCTATGGCTGAATAATATTCCATTATATATGTGTATGCATATCTGTATCACATCATCTTTATTCATTTGTCTGTGGTTGGGTGCTTGGTCTATTTTTGTTTCTTGGCTCTTGTAAATAATGCTGTTATAAACATAAGGGTGCATGTATCCCTTTGAATTAGTGTTTTTGTATTTTTGAGGTAAATATCCGGTCATGTGGTTACTGGATTGTAGGGTAGCTCTATTTTTAACTTTTTGAGGAGGCTTCATACTGTATTCCAAAGTGGCTGTACCACTTGACTTTCCCACCAACAGTGCAGGGAGTGATCCTTTTTCTCCACATCCATGCCCACACCTGTGTCTTGTGTGTTGTTTGTTTTGTTTTGTTTTTAGCCATTCTGACAGGTGTAAGGTGATAGGTCTTTGTGGTTTTGATTTGCATTTCCCTGATAGTGTATGACGATGAGGATCTTTTCGTGTGTCTGTTGGTCGTCTGGATGTCATCTTTGGAGACATGTCTGCTGCCCATTTTTAAATTAGATTGTATGTTTTTTGTGTGTTGAGTTGTATAAGTTCTTCATATATTTTGGATACTAACCCTTTTTTGGATATGCCATTTGCAAATATCTCCTCCCATTCCATGAGTTGTCTTTTCGTTTTGTTGATTGTTTCCATCACTGTGCAGAAGATTTTATTTTGATGGTAGTCCCTTTAGTTTATTTTTCTTTAGCTTCCCTTGCTTTAGGATACCTATTTAGAAAAAAGTTCCTTATAATCTGATTTTTTATAGTCAAGTTCATGTGTTAATTTTCTTTATAAGATCTTGGTTAAACCATAAACTCATCCTTTTAAAGTCTATAATTCAGTGGGTTTTAGTGTATTCAAAGGGGCCATCACCATTATCTAAATTTGGAATATTTATATCATAACAAAAAGAAATTTCATATTTTGTATCTTACATCTTGTAAGTTTAGGTTTATAGCCTTAAACCTTCCCCTGGCTGCTGGCAACATCTAATATATTTTCAATCTCTATGTGTATGCCTTTTCTGGACATTTTATATAAATGGAATCATACAACATGTGGTCTGGATTCTGTCACTTAGCATGTTTTCAAGGTTTATCCAGGTGTAGCATGTGTCGGTATTTCATTTCTTGTCATGCCTGCATAATATTCCATTGTATGGATATGCCACATTTTATGTATCCGTTCATCAGGATGATGGACATTTATTTGGGTTGTTTCTCGATTTTGGCTATAATGAATAATGTTGCTGTGAACATTTATGTACAGATTTTTGTGTGGACATATGTTTTATTTATCTCAGATATGTAGGTTAGGAATGAAATTGCTGGGCAATAAGTAACTATATGTTTAATCTTTGAGGAACTTCCAGGCTATTTTCCAAAATGGCTATACCATTTTACATACCAATCAAAAGAGTATGAGAATTCTTATTTCTCCAGCTCTCTTCAAATCCTTCCCAACATTTGGTATTATCTGGGTTTTTGATACAGCCATATTAGTAGGTGTAAAGTGATACCTCACTATGGTTTTGATTTGCATTTCCCTGGTGGCTAATGATATTGAACATCTTTCATGTCCTTATTGAGCCGTTGTATATCTTCTTGGTAAAATGTTTGTTTAGATCCTTTGCCCATTTTTAAATTGTTGAGTGTAAGAGTTCTTTATATATCCTGAAAACAGGTATCTTATCAGTTATATGACTTGAAAATATTTTCTTCTATTCTGATAGTGTCCTTTGAAGAATAAAAGTTTTAAATTTGATGAAGTCCAGTTATCTCTTTTTTTCTTTTGTAACTTGTGATTTTAATGTCCCATTTAGAAGACTTTGCCTAACCCATGGTTACAAAGATTTGCTAATATATTTTCTCCCAAGATTTTATGTTTTATATTTAGGAATATCATCCTATTTTGAATTGATTTTTGTATGTAGTGTGAAGAAGTGGTTCATTGTTCTATTCTTTTGCATATGTATATCCAGGCATTCTAATACCAGTTGTTGAAATGCTGTTCTTTCCCCCATTCAGTTATCAGGGCAACCTTGTCAAAATCAATTAATTATGAATAACCATAAGTCATAAGCATTTATTTCTGGACTTTTAATTCTATTCCATTGATATTTATGTTTATCCTTATGACAATATCACACTGTCTTGATTATTGCAAGCTAGTTTTTGAAATAATAAAGTGTGAGTTCTCCAACTTCAATTTTTAAAAAACTGTTAGCTATTTGGTGACACTTGTGTTTCCTTACGAATTTTAGGATAATGTTGTCAGTCTCAGCAAAGATGCCAGCTGAGATTCTGATAGGTATTGCGATGTATCTGAAAATCATATTGGGGAGTTTTGCCATCTTAACAATATTAAATTTTCTAGGTCATGATCACAAGAGCCAAGAGGCTCTTAATCTCAGGAAACAAACTGAGGGTTGCTGGAAGGGAAGGGGTGGCTAGGTGATGGACATTGGGGAGGGTATGTGCTATGATGAGTGCTGTGAATTGTGTAAGACTGATGAATCACAGACCTGTACCACTGAAGCAAATAATACACTATAGGTTAATAAAAAAAGAATGCAGTGTATAATGCATATAACATACACAATATATGTTAATCGACTGTTTATGTTATTGTTAAGCCTTCCAGTCAACAGCAGACTCTTAGTAGTTGTTTTTGAAGAGTCAAAAGTTATACAGAGATTTTTCAACTTTGCAGGGGTCTATGCCTCTAACCCATATGCTGTTCAAGGGTCATTATGTAACATTGAATAGAAGTGGTGAGAACAGATATAGATATCCTTGGCTCATTTTGGATCTTAGTAGAAAAGCTTTCAGTCTTTCATATTGACAATGATGTTAGCTGTGGTTATTTATAGATATCCATTATCAGGTTGAGTAAGTTCCCTTAAGTTCTTAGTTTTCTGAGGGTTTTTATCATAAAAGGGTGTGGGACTTTGTCAAGTGGGTTTTCTGCCTCTATTGATCTGATCTTGCGGTTTTGTCCTTTATTCTGCTAATATGATTTTTGGATGTTAAGCTGTGATTGCTAATTTTATGTGTCAACTTAACTGGATGTGCAGACAGGTGGTAAAATCATTATTTCTGAGTATGTCTGTGAGGGTGTTTCTGGAAGAGATTGGGATTTGAATTGGTAGACCAAATAAAGAAGATCACTTCCATTAGTAAAGTTGTGCATCACTCAGTCTGTTAAGGGACTGAACAGAACAAAAATGTGTGGGAGGGGTGAATTTACCTTCTTTGTTTAAGCTAGGACATCTGTCTTCTCCTGCCTTTGTGGGTGCTGCTGGCCCTTTGGTCTTTGGACTCTGACTGGGATTCACATATTGGCCTCCTCTACTCTTGGGCCTTTGGACTCATACTAAAATTTTTAACTCCCCTGGTTCTTGGGCCTTCATACTCAGACAATTATATCACAGTCTTTTCTGGTTCTCCTTGCAGCTGTCAGATTGTAGGACTTCTGGGCCTCCATAATCATATGAATCAATTCCCATAATAAATCTCTTCATGTGTGTCTATATATATATTCAATTGCTCTGTTTCTCTGGAGAATTCTGAGAATTAACCAAAGACTTGGAACAATACAACAGGGCCCATTTAAGCAAAATGTCTGAATTTCAGTAAGAACAGCTGGTTTTGTGGAGTTTTGCCTATCACTGTTCCCATCCCTCTCTCCTGATACCTGCAGTAAGCCTTGTAGGCAGCAGCCTCACGTTTAGTGATGCTGGAAAAGCCAGCAGCCTAGCAGCCACTGGAGGGGGCAAAATGATTTGCAGCTCTCCCAAAAGCCCAGTCTCCTGAGATTATCATTGTTTGACCCATCTGGCAGGTCCTCGGACAAACTCCTGTCATAGCCTTAGTCTTTATTTGACTTGACTCAGAGTTTGCTCCATAGGAGTCCTGTCCCCAGGGTATTAATTGCCATTCCCGAGGTACTTCTCTCCAGGTATTACTTTTGCAGTGGAAAAAGTATTTTTGAAAATGTTCGTACAGCATAATTAAGAGTTATTTATAATACTGATTAATTGGGAACAATTAAATGTTTAAAAATTGCTTTGAGAAGAATGATATATGTATAGCATTTAGAACAAGGATTTGTATGGATGGATAATGTGTATGTAGTACATTAAATAATAATATGTAATAACTTTACATATCTGTAGAAGTGACAGATAAACATATTCCCAAATATTAATAATGGCTCTTTGCGGGAGGGGTTGGATTAGGGATATAACCCATATGTAAATGTGATATAAACTTTAGTATTCAATTAAAATATGATTCATATATCTAAGATAAATTTACTTCCTAACTCAAAGAATACATTTTACTATACCATAGTTTTTAAAAAAAATAAGTGTCTTAAAAACTTGCCAGCTATCTATAATCCATAAATGGACACAGGTCACTGTTTGATAGGAAATTTGCTACCTATATTATTCTTTAGAATCCTGGGTCAGAGGGAAGAAAAAAAATAAAGATATGGCCTCTTGACTATTAGGTAAGCATGCTACTTTCTTAGTTTTATTTAGTTGGGTTCAAGAGACACTAATACCAATTCCCAGAACTACTTTTGCTTTTAGAATCTGCACAGATCCCTGAGAATGTATAATTTCTCCATTGCTTAGCAACTGTTCCATTATTTTCAGGAACTTGTTAAATGATTGAATGCATTTTGATGACAAGACAGCTTTATTCATGCCATGCTCTGGGCCACCATGTAATAATAAGAGATAACAAAATGAAATATTGCAAAGATCATGTCCCTAGTCACTTCTGCCCACAAAAACCCTCAGAAGAGCTAGGTTGAAAAGAAACTTTTTATGCAAACAGATTTTAAAAGCTAATAGAAAAAGTGTATTGATTCTGAAATAATTGTCTACACACATTTCACATTTTCTCTTTATCAGTTGTTGAATGACCTTCCATAAAAAAAATACAAACAGAAGTTCCATGTGGACATCAGTCTTCAACAGTTTCAAAATCCCTGAATTGGCTGTGGTTTCCCTTCCACTAATGCATATTATAAACACAGACCTGAGTTGGAAGGTAACTGATTATCAAGGCTCCCAATCTAAACAGCTCAAAGATTCATCTTGGAAAGATGGCACACTGGAACAATACATCCTGCAGAATTCACTTCCTTGGTAAGAAGCCAATGCTCTATGTTAATATCCTTAAATGGGAATCATAATTCTAAACAGTTATGGCTTAATATACTTGTATTTTGGTTTTAACTCTGAGAAAACTCAGAGTGAAATTTTGGTGCCCGAACTTCAGTAACACATTTACTGTCAGGTCCTGACAAATTCATTTCTTCCCTAAGCATGTTTAAGGAAACATGTACACACCAACACACACACGCACGTAGCAAACAGCATTGACAATAAATGTGAAAAGTTGAAAATATACTAAGTTATAGGATTATGTCACCTAAAATATGTATGATTGAGTAATGCAATTTTGAGAACTGAATATATTCTTAGGCTTAAAATCAAGGAGCAGGGGCAGGACTTCACAGTCTCTCTGCTTAGTCCCTTCTCTTCAGCCCAGGGGAGCTTTAATCCTTATCCAAGGCAGAATCAACAGTTCTCCTTCCAATTCATGCTCTTCTAATTTAGTGCCTCCCTCTTCCTGGCAGAAACTTTAAGCTCAGGGTTAAAAATCACCTTGAGGGTGTTTTTTTTTTTTTTTAAGTAAAACTTATAAAAACCTAAGTAATCCAAAAGTACATGGAATAAAATTGATATTTCTCTTTGAGTCCTCATGTACAAAATTTCTGTGTATGTGTATAATTCTCCTCTTGGTACTTCAGAAGATAACGAAAATAGACTTTGATTAGGTGACTCAATTTAACAATTGAAGTCCATGCTTTGTGTCTGCAAGGGTCATCATTTGGGAAGTTAAGGCAAGCTGGGGGTGGGAGGTAGAAGGCATACAGGTGTGTGTAAAATGGCTTTTGTTTTCATGAGCTTATAGGCTGTTAGGGGAGATAAAGCATGTTTAGAATCACAACAATGTCAAGATGTATAGTTTGAGAAGATATTTTGTAATTCAAAGGAGAGTAATTATTATCAATTAATGCTTCATGAAGAAAGTAGCATTTTCAGTGGATCTCGAAAGGAGAGTAAGATTTAGAGAAGCAAAAGGAAGAAAGAAAAACAGATTAATTTCAATTTGCATGCCGCATTCTTCTCAGAAGGATTTTAATGTGGCTTATAATAAGATCAACTGCTAAGCCTTTCTGTGCTTTACTTAGTTTTCTCCATAGTAAAATGAGATAACAAAAGTAGACCCAAATTCATGGGGTTATTTTGAAAGGAGTCAAATTCTCTATCTCTGTAGCTTAGAACAAGTGCCTAGAGATAGTAAAGGCTCGCTCAGTGTTTGCAGGTGCGTACTTGCATTACGTGGAATGAAGTATACAGGGCCGCACACAGCTTTGTCGAAGTTTTCTTCATTCCTCTTCCTCACCAAGGAAAACTAGGATGCCAAGTTCAGTTCAGTGAGGCCTGTGGATATGTGTAACTGCTATCAGAGGAAGAGAGTGAAAGTCATGGTCAAGGTAGCCAACCATTTCACAGAACCTACGGCAGGATGTTTTACTACCACTTACTCCTCTCTCTTGATAAACTTGGACTCAGATAATCCTCAAACCTCTCCCGAATTCTCTTAGCTTAAAAGCCATGTCTTTTATTTATTTTATTAAATTTTTAAATTAACTTATAATGTATTATCTATTTTGGGGGTACAGGTCTGTGATTCAGCAGTCTTACACAATTCACAGTGCTCACCATAGCACATACCCTCCCTGATGTCCATCACCCAGCACCCCATCCCTTCCAGCAAATTTCAGTTTGTTTCCTGAGATTAAGAGCCTCTTATGGTTTGTCTCCCTCTCTGGTTTCGTCTTGTTTCATTTTTTCCTCCCTTCTCCCCATGACCCTCCGCCCTGCCTCGCAAATTCCTCATATCAGAGAGTTTATATGATAATTGTCTTTCTCTGATTGATTTGTTTTGAAATACATGTCTTTTAGAAGTTAAGAGTTTAGGGTCATCCCAACTGAGTATCTTCATGTGCCACCTTCTGAGACTTTTAAACCCACAGAAGAGAAGCTGGGCTCTAGCCCCCTGCACACTTGAGCCGTTCACCCATCTGGATGGCACCCAGTCCCTCCTCCCATTTCATCCCATCCCTGGCTCTGTCCAAGTGTCTTTCCTAGTATCATTGCAGCTTTTATTCAGATGTGTGAATTAAAACAGTAACCCTTGCTGTTCCCATTTTCCTGTTGCAGAAGCATCCTTGAGTCAAGGCTTATTTCCAGAAGAGCAGCCCAGAAAAAACACTCAGTTCCTTCTGGGAGACATATGCTTGAGTGTGGTCACCTGTATGTGTGCGAGGAAACATTTCTTCAGCAAGAAAAACATTAATAATTAAAAGGGGTGGTTGTGGGGGAGTGTCTGATCAATGAAGAGAGTGGGAAGGAGTCCAGAGTTGGCAGCTTCTATCAAGAAAATCTGTCTTAAAATGGGCTGCTGACCAAGATATTTTAGCCTCAGTTCTAAAGCAAGAGTTGCATTGTTTAATTTGTTTTTTGCCTTTACCTCCCTTAAACCTGTTTTTAAGCCATTTCTGCTGCAGAATATTGTAAAGAAAATTAATACAAAAGAAGTTACATGTAGCTTCTCAAGCAAATAACTTTGCAGCTCTCCAGAAGCCTCGTCCAGCTTCCACCCATTATGACCACTTGCCTCCCTGTCTCCACTTTTGTGACTTCTGTAGTAATCATTTCCTTGCTTTACTTGATAATTTTATCCCCAAGTATCCCCAAATCTCTAAACACTATAGCTTATTTCTCTGTTTAAAATTTAAATACATTGAAGCGTATAGTATGTCCTCTTTGTGTCTGGTTTCCTGAGCACAGCATTCTTGTCATTGCTGCATGGCGCTCCATTATGTGAATATATCCCAATTGGCATCCCTATTCCTGTGAATAGATTTCTGGATTATTTGCAGTTTTGAGTTAATACAAATAATGCTGCTTTGAACATGCTTGTTCATTTCTTCGGATGCACATGTGCACACATCTGTCTTGGGCACCCAGGAGTAGCATTGCCGGGTCCCCGGATATGCAAATCTTCAACCTCAGTAAATAATGCCAGCAGTTTTCCCAAGTGGTTGTCCTAATTTACACTCTCACCAATGGTATTTGACAGTGTTCTTCTTTACTTTTAAGAGAGGGAAGAAGGCTTATTGGTATGCCAAAATATACTGATCTACGTGATAGATTTGGCCATTGCAAAAACAGAGTGAGTTTCAGGGGGAGACTGAGTTCTTACAGATGGTCCCGATGGGGTGCTCTTGCTCTGGACTGTGACAGACCTCAGATCAGATCTTGGCTCTGCCACTTATTTGCTGTGTTACATTAGGCAGGGCATTTAACATTTTAAATTTCATTTTCTTCTCTGTAAAATGGGCAAAAATGGTATGTTATTCATAGGATTGTATTGATTAAATGAAGTAACACATTTCAAGTGCCTGGTGTATTGTCTAGCACGTAGAAAACCTGAATATGATAGTTGTTATTCTATTACTACTATTACTTCTAGTTCTGCTAGCACTCAGGGCTTCCTTCTAAACAGAGTAGTGAGAGCAATTAGGAAGCAGAATGTTAGACTTGACCATCTGTATTGTTTCTATTCTATGAATGTCCAACCTCAGAGCATAGTCTCAGAAAAGGAGAATCAAGATGTTTACAAGCCAGTGCCCAGGTTTGCTTAAGTGGCAACAGCCAGGCGATCAGACGTTTGTCAAGAGATGACCTCCCAGCTCACCTGGGCTGTGCGACATGTTTTTGCACCTCAAAGACAAAGCAGTTGGAACCTTGAGCTCTTCAGCATCTGGCCAGGGAGCATGAGTGCTCTGTTGCCCTCATTCCAGGCACAGCCGCCTGGTGGGCTCCTGACTTCTGAGACCACAGCTGTGGGAGCAGCGGGGCAGCCCGATGGAGCCCATGTGGTTTGCCAGGAGCTGTTCCCAGAGCCCTGTGCTGGCTGGCAGCCAGCCACACTAAGAGACACGAGTCACAGAATCCAGGACATAGGGTGGAAATGGTCATAAAATAGCTTAACAGTGAGTGAGCAAGAAGGCCGCCATTGCTGTTCTGTGCTGAGGGGGACTGACCGCACAGCAGCTCCTCTGCGGCACCGGCTCCTTTGCCCACCCTTCTATGAAGATGCCCACTAGGCATCAGGGAGATGGCATACTTGCAGGGCTTTGACAGTCCTCTGCATGGAAGACTTGTCCTGGTTCCCTGGTGTGGAGCCCAGATTGGAGCTCCTCCAGGGAGGAGATATGTGATACCTCTAAGGCGTAGGGCTAGAAGTGGGACAGGTCCTTGATCTGAAGGCAGATGTCCAGCCGTGATCTTGGTGGGGGAAGGAGATTTGGGGTAGATGATGGGGTCTGTCTTTGGGCACTAAGTGGATCGACTTATTCAGTGACATCATTACCTTTCTGAAGTCAAGCTCCCTCTCCTCACTTCCTTGTTTTAGAACAGAAGACATACTAGGGAGGACTCTAAAAGCCTGCTGGATAGGGAACTTGAGTCCAGGTGAGCCAAAAATCTGCATGAGAATAGAAATATGTACAGGCGCACGCACGCATGCACATATACACAGTGACTCTGAAGAAACCAGATGGGGTCTTGTATCAGAGAGCCTATCCTAATAAAACGTGGAATCCTTCTAGGCTACTCATTCTTTTCATGTTGCACATCAGATTTTTCCCCTCTAGTCACTTGTCTCTTTGAAGTGTGCCCCTCCTGTATTTCACCTTCTTCTTGCTTTACATCCTGCTACCTTTATTCCTTTCTTATTGCAAAGATCTCCCACTTCAATCAGTCCTTCACAAACCTGTCAGTTTCATGTTATTAAAAACAATTCTTTTATCATTTCACGATGAAAATCTCAAAAAGGTTGCCATTGGCCTGTCCAAAATTCCTCAGCCTGCAACTTAAGGTCCTCTACAGTCCACACATTTTTGTCCTCATTTCCCACTATTTCTCAGTGAATTATCTGTCACAGTCAATTGAGAGGAGTCACTGTCCCTGTAATGAACTCTACCCTGTTCTGCCATGGCTAACTCCCCAGTACCCTTCTTCTGTCAAGCTCAGTGTTGCCCAAGTGTAGTATGTGTATCTCTCATGTCACACAATTAGGTGGGAGATTAAACTTTTAAAAACTTTACTAGGTATCGTGGAATAAGGCAATTATCACATCACACCCCTGACTTCATGGACTCATTGTCCAGAATGGGCTAGAGCAGATCCTGCCGCAGTGCTCTCCGTCACAGGTGGCTCATGTTCCCAGGATACAAAGGGGTAGTCACACATCCCTGGCCAGACTGGTTCAGGAAAGGGCACGGGATTCAATTGAGTCCAGTGAGGAGACATCTGCCAGGTACTTTGAGAAAGCAGTTTCCTTAGTCTGAATAGCCAGCCCACAGAAACGGCAGCCTCCTCTCTCTCTCTCCCTCTCTCTCTCTCTGGGTGGATGGAGAGGCTGCAGTGAAGAAGACTGAAACTGTCTTTGCATGGGTACCTTAAGAGAAGGCAGCCTGAGGGCAAAGTCAGCCTCCCCTGAGGACAAAATTGAGAGAAGTTCAGAGAGGTCTCTATTAAACATTAAACTGATTCTAATTGGACTTTTAATGCATTTCCCTACCGTTCAGTGAGTTGGTGTCTCTGGCACTTCAGTCCAGAGCATCCTGATTGAATCACTGTCTAGGACACAGACTGCTAATGCGGATCCGTGCTGCCTCAGTTTTTGTCCTTCTGGCTATAGTAGAAAAATGGCAGCAGTTGTAACGTACTGGCATAAATGGATAATATTGCTCATATTCAGAGGCAGGCGGCCCTGGGGCCCTTGGCAGCATCAGCTCAGTATCTTGGGAATTTGTAATACATCTGTGGCAAGTGTGACATTCCAGAATTTGGGAGGCCCTGTTGTAGATCATTCACCTCTATGCTTCTTTCTCTACAGAACTGTGTGGAGATTGCATTTCAAGAATCTCTCATTCATTTAGCGAGTGAAATTTGACAGTAGAGTTAGGATTTTGCTCTTTGTTTTTCTCTTGCATTAGACCTGTTAGCTAGTGGTTAAAAATCAGACCTTTACAGTGTAAGGTGAACCTGTGTTGAACCTGTAAGTACTAGTGATGGCTCATATTTAAATGATAGCACTAGAAGTTCAATCTGCTGATCGCTGTGCTCTGGCACGCTTTGTGGCAAGACAGGCACACACGGACACAGCTTCTGAAGTTCTTGAACTTTCAGATAGAAAGGTTTGAACATGTCCTGCACACCAGGCTTCCTCACCCACAGCATGGTGCTCTTTCCCAGTCAGTCGACCTCCGCAAAATAGTGAAAACATGCTTGTTTGGGGCAAGCCATAAGCTTCATGCATTTAGAAGGTGCTGGTGAGAAAGAAGATGAAGAATTGGGTAAGGCACACGCGAGCAGATGTATCCTCTTTTTCAGCTCCAGTGATAACCCACTGGCTCTGAATGACTTTAACATTCCTGGGGAACAGAATACGTACAGAAAGCCCATTTATCACATTGCTTAAAATAACCAGGGCGTGGACACCTTCATGTCCTTCACCACATGAAGGGATAATGAAAATGTGGCATATACACATAATGGAATATTATTCAGCCTTAAAAAGGGAGGAAATTCTGCCATATGTGGCACTGTGGATGAACCTGGAGTTACACTCAGGAAAAAAAACCAGGCAGAGGGCAAGTCCGGCATGGTGAGTTACTTGTGATGCGCAAATTCACAGAAACAGGGAATAAGGTGATCAGGCTTCCAGGGGCTGGGGGCAGGGAAATGGGGCATTATTGTTCCACTGTTACTTGTGCTAGATGAATCTGCTGTACAACACTGGGCTGTGCACGTCTCCACCCAGATGGCAGTTTTCACGCAAAGTGTTCTTACTGCAAGACGGTAACAAAGGGGCATGTGGTGATGTTTATTACCTTGATTGTGGGGACAGTTTCATGAGTGAAGTCAAATCTCCAAATGCATCAAATTGTATACATTAAATAAGTCCAGAAAAAATTTTTGTAACAGTGATACCTCAATAAAGTTGCTTTTGACAAAGAAATACCATTTAGGATCCTGTTTATACAAAAACGTTTTTTCAATGTGCACGATGGTGTTTTATTAATTTTAGAATTTTTACATTTAGCTTGTTTTGTATGCAGTCAACACATAGAAAAGTCTGACCAGAGCAGGTCATGACTCTTAAGGGAAAAGAGTTTTGGGTCATTTAGGAACTCAGATACCACTCTCGTTGGATTCTAGTTGCTCTTTCCACCTTGCCAGCCAATGGAGAAGAAAAGAGAGGAACACACGTTGGAAGGAAAGGCTGGACCGGAAAGGCACATTCCTTCTACTCACTTTCCTCTGGCCAGAACTTAGTCATAGGACCAGATTAGTTTCCTGCCAAGCATTCTGCAGAAGTAAAGAGCTCATGGCTTGTGGTGAGGACCAGATCTCTCTACACAGTTCTACTTTTTAAATGGCACTTACACAGTTAACCAAATTAACAAACGTCTACATACTCTAGCAAGGCCCTGTGCCTGAGGAGGCAGAGCCCGTCGTCTCTACTACTTACCATGAGAACGCTCTACAGACCACAGCTTCCTGTTTGTGGCTCCCAACACCCAGTAGCAGCGTCCTCGGGCAGCTTCCACTTCAGAGAGTCAGGCCTCAGAGGTGATACAGCCCTTGAGTCCATGGCCGGGGTCACACTTTTCCAACAACAGAAGTTGTTAGGTGTTAGGAATGGGCATGAGGGTTGTGAGAACTGCATTTATTTTCAGAGTATGAAACAGAAAGAGTAATGTCTCCAGCGTTTTCCCAAGAACTCCAAGATAATAGGCTCTGGACAGACTGCATGTGCCCAGTTTGAAGCATTCCTGAATAAACTGTGGTTCTGCTTTCCTTTCACAGTACTTCTTGTCTCAAAGGTGTGTTTTTTCTTGCCACTTGGAAGCGTAAGAGGAAATGAGAATGGTTTTGCAGAGAAAGGTGAAGGCAGGCGCACTTGCTGACACAAGATGGAAGCCGTGGTGGCACGAGAACGCATCTTACCTTCTTTTACTTTGTGGAGTGGAATTGAGGCCCGGATGCGCCTCTTTGAAAATGGGCTTGGTTTTGCCCTGAGGCCAGGATTCCCCTGAGCAGCTGTCTGCTTCCGACAGCCACCTGCGTCTCAAGAACTCCCTGATGGGTTTGCTAGGCTTTCCTTTGACTTTGTGGCAGTGGCAGACACTGCTACCCATCTTTCTCTCCTCTCTCTCCCCCAGGGTCTGACTCGCATCTTCGTCTGTTGGCTCTCCCAGCTTATCCTGGCTTCTGCCTTACTCCCTTTTCCTAAGAAAGTCCCTGCACAACCATCTCGGCCTCTTTTTGGAAGACCCAGACTGACACGGAAGGAAGCTCACGCTTCATATTACTTTGTTGACTCTCACTTGCAAAGAAAACACATACCAAACACTACGCATACCACACATTTCCACAAAGGTCAGTTCCAGTAAATCTGGAACTCGGTAACCAAGAGCTCATGAAGGGGGATGTCTGCGAGATGATGAGGTTTGGCACACTATTAAGCAGTATGTAGTTAGGGAATCAGGGAGCATGACTTCTCTCTCTAGAGGTCCTTAAGAGAAAAATACCTACAGGAAGCAAGTAGATAATAATGTACCACTTTAGTATTTATTATGTTTCCCATTGGCTGGTTCAAACTCATTGGACTGCACTAAGCTTAAGCATTCAACCTAGCCTAAGGTCCTAAAGTACTTTGCCAAATATTCAGGTTCAACCTAAATTCCTAAATTCCAGAATCTACTACCCTTTACCCAGACAGACACATGGGGCAGCAGACAAGGAGGCAAGAGTAACTAAGCCCATGTGTTTGAAGAAAAGAGAGCAAGATGGCTGAGTCTTCTCCCACATGAGCATTAGACTCTGCTTTCCTTTATCACCTGAGCCACAAGGAGAAAAGGAGAAGCAAAAGAGGGTATCCTAATAATTTACACTGAATAACCTCCCCCCCCCGCCGCTGACAAGTGAAGATGGTTTGGAGTCTTGGAAACCAATCCAATCTGATTACTATTTCCTCTTCTCAGGGGAGCGAGGAGGGTAGGGAGGGGCGGATGATTCTTTCCCTCCATAGGGAGTAGACTTAGATCCTTCCTGAAGTGTACCCCATTCAGCTCAGAACTGTGTGTGTATGCATGTGTGTAAGGGCTTTTATGGGAGACATTCTCTTCCCCTGAGGAGATGAATACTGAATTGGAAGATCAAACAAATCCATAGAGAGCAGTCAGATAACAATTCCATGTTCATCTCTGTGGATCGGACCCGCAAGATGTTTGGGAATAATGTGGGCCAGTCTTACCTGCCTGAACTTCCAAAAAGAGTTAGGCCTGAGCCTAACTCCAGGAATTGCACTAGGATCAGAGAGAGGGGAGGAGAGGCAGTAGTTAAGTGCTCAGGTTGTGGCATGGCATAGACCTGGGTTCAAGTCCTCGAGCCATATCTTGTGAGGTTCAGCAGGTTCTTAAATCTTTCTCAGCCTCAGTGTCCTTGTCTGTAAAAGAGAAATAATCCTCTTCTATGACAGGCTGTTGCAGAGACAAAGTGAGATAAAACATGGAAAGTGTCCAGCCTTCATGGTGATAGGTGGAGGGGAGGACCTATCCCAACAGAGAGGAACAGCTATAGCAAAGGTGTGGGGGAGGGGGGCGGGAGGAGACCAGCTGTCCAGAGAGAAGAATGCACTTTGTAAGGTCTTGGGGGGTCGGGCTGGCTGACGGGATGGGCCTAGGGGAAACAGCTGCGGAAGACTGGCTGATAGTCCAAGCTTGTGCAGAAAGCAATGAGGAGAGGCTTGTCAGTGATGAGAGGCAGTTGGGGTGGTGGTGAATGTTTAAATACTTTCATCTCTGCGAATGGTAAGATCGTAAAAGGGTTCCTCTGGACTAGTTTGTTAGAAATGAGGCTTCATTCTTCCTCCTCTAAGGGTCCCCCACACAGGATGGAAAGTCCTACAGCATGGAAGAGAAGATTGCATTTTCTCATCTCAAACAATCCAGACTTCTATCGGAGAAACTTGTGGAAAGCCAGTGGAAAATTTGCCCATTATAGTACCAGTTGTTGGCCCAATTGTGTTAATATTCCATAGCCGCAGCTGCATTTGCAAATAAGATATGTAAGAAAATTAAATGCAGAATGACAGTGTGGAGTCTTACTGAAAAAGTTATTTCTCAAAAATGCACAATTTACATTTTTTAATCAATCACACCAAACCCAGATAAAAGACACTTGGCCTCTACTTTGTATTACACCCTAATTACAAAATGACTAAGCTATTTACTGAGCTTCTTAATCTTTCCCATATTTCCATCTTCTCCCTGCCTGTGGAGTCCTATATACATCTAGGGCTGTTTGGTTCATGGACCTACATGGATGCAATTTTCTGTGTCATTTTCACATTAAGTTATATACTCCTTGTCCTGGGGCACCTGGGTGGCTGAGTCAGCTAAGAGTCTGACTTCAGCTCAAGTCATGATCTCAGGGTCATGGGCTCTAGTCCTGTGTCCTTAGGGCTCCCTGCTCAGCAGGGAGTGTGCTTGTCTCTCTCTATCGGCCCTTCCCCTGCTTGTGTTCTTTCTCTGTCACTCTCTCTCTCAAATAAATAAATATAGTCTTAAAAAAAAACAAAAAACAACCACTCCTCATCCTTACAGACTCTTTCCTCCATTGGTTTAATCTTGACCTTATCCCAGAGTCAGCATGCATGGTTGTCTGTTTTTATTAAGATATTTTGTTCTGCCCTGGAAAATAAAAACCTCATGTGATGTAGCCCATTGGGATTTTAATCACAGTAAAAGTGACAGCGGGATTAAAGACCCACAGCTTGAAATAAACAGCCTTGTGAATAAGTACCTCACTTCCCCCCATTCATTCCAGCCCCACATTGTTTCCCTGAGCATTAGTTTACTATTGCCCTGGTTCTGGTCTTTTGGAGACAGTAAGATCTTTATGCCTTATGACTTCTCTGCTTTTCAAAATATTCTGGCTTCATCCAATTCTAAGTCAACTTAGAATTTTTTGTGGCTAAGCAGAGAGACAGACCTCCTGCCTCTCCCAAGCTAGTGCCTCAACCTTGTTCCCTGCTGTGCAACCAAGGATGCCCCTGAACTCAGGGCATACGTAACAGAGGTGGTGGCTGGATTTGTTGTTCATGGGTGCTCAAGGATGGCTTCACAGAGACATCAAGATTGATGCAGAGTATCATATGAAAAGTGTTGTCAGGGTCCACTCACGGCATGCATCGGAATGGTTTAGGGAAAACCTTGCACCGGTGTTGCTTATCATCTGCTTTTCCAGTGCTGATGAGGAAGGAAGGAGCTGTGTGTGATGGAGCTTTGTGATTGTTTCGAGGAAAGGAGTGTGGAACTCGATCCGGTTGCTAACTGTGCCCAAGGCTTATAGCCACCTCTCTGAGCTACTGCCTAGGCTTAGGGAAGGGCTTTCCACAACCTCAGAAGCCCCTGGCGGAGAAAATTCATTCCCAAAGCAGCTGTGTGCTAGGAGAGGAAGAGAAAGGCAGAGAAAACAGAAGGGCCTGGAAATAAGAATAATAAAGGAGAAAAAGGAACAAAAGATTTGTGTTATGGGGAAGGACAAGGAAGGGACATCCATTGATGTCTGCAGCTGCCGTTTTAACATGTCTGGCCTCCTCACTGGAATGGCCACGAGGACCTGTGGCCTGGATTTTCCAGGAAATTTTTCATTTCAAACCACTGTTCTTATTGTCACACTGTAGATCTTAAATGTAGGTTCAGGAACTTGGTCATTCGAAGGAAAGCACATGAAAATAAATGCCTTGCAAGTAACATGAACCCCGCAGACATACTGACAGTCACTTCCTGGTTCCCGTGAGCGTACTGAATGGAACCTATTCCTGAGAGTGCGTGAGTGATGCATCTTACATTAGGCAACATTAGCTCTGGCGATTGCTTCTCTGAATTAATTATGGTTGGCAGGGGCTTCTTGGAACTGACTTGTGCTGTACTGATGTTTTGTTTTTCTTAGGAACTGTGTGTGTGAGCCTCTTGTAGTTGGCATTTCTAAAATGCTTTTAAAGTTTTTAGAAGTCAGACCTCTAGTAAGATAGGACAATGGTATTTAGCCATTGGCACTTTTGGTCCTCATTTTAATCTGGTAGATGGGATTTAAGGAATACCATTTTTAAAAAGTTACATAATGAGTAAATGTTCACTGTAGAACATTTTCAATGTACGGAAAAGTATAAAGGGAAAAAAATCAATTATTACCAGTAGTCCACTCAAGAATAATGACCGCTAACATTTTGGATTTTTATTTGTGACCCTCTAGGCTTTTCCCCATATTGTGTGTGCCTGATTGAGTGTGTGTTATATGTGTGTGTCTGTGTGTCTGTGCATACTCCTTCCACAGCTATAAAAGCTGGGCTCACAACTTACATACTACTATTCTGTGGGCTTTTTTCGCTCAGAATTGTCATGATCTTAGTTCTACATCATCAACTTTGTTTCTACAGCATATTTTTAATAGCTGCATTTGATTCTATCATATGGATATACTATAATTGATTGAAATAGTTCTCTGCTATTTGATGTTAAGTAATTTCCAAATTTTTGTTTAAAAAATACCACTATTTTACATACCTCATTTCATCAGTTTGAGCTCACAGCTACGATGATTTCCTTAAGAGAAAATGTCTCTAATTGGACTCTCTGGGTCCTGAGTGTTTTAGGGGCTTCTAATATATATAAGCTATATTATTAGAAGAGAACTCAGCCTCAATTTTAGACTCGGGAGCAGTGTGAACAGTTGCAGTCACTACCCTGGGTATTGCCCATTGGTACACTTTTATGGCTGTATTGAAATCATATTCATTCAGCCGTAGTACAGGATTATAAAATATTAACAGCTATGCACTGGGCCCTTCCTCAGGCCAGATCCTATGCCGAGCATGTTACACATAAATGTCTCCCTTAAAACCCCCAGCCATCTTTGGAGATAACGTTACTAATATCCCCATCTTTTAAAGATATGAAGAACTGGGGCACCTGGGGGGCTCAGTTGGTTAAGTCTCTGACTCATGATTTGGGCTCCGTTCATGGTATCAGGGTTGTGAGATGGAGCTGTCATATTGGGCTCTGTGCTGGGCGTAGAGTCTGCTTGGGATTCTCTCTCTCCCTCTTCCTCTGCCCCTTCCCCTAAAATAAGTAAAGGAGGGAAGGAAGGAAGGTAGGAAGGAAAGAAGGAAGGCAGGCAGGCAGACAGGGAGGCTAAGTAATTTGCCTAAACTCCCACAGCTAGTACGTGGCCAATTTGAAACTGTTCTTGTCTGATTTCAAAGCTTGAGCTTTTACTGATAAAATCAACCTGCTTCAGTAGTAGATAGGGAAAGTCCTAGGACTTAAAGTTTGTAGGTGCTATGTACACTGTCTGAAGTTGGTTCCCCAGAAGAAGACTCTGAGACTAGGGCAATTTGCATGCAGGAGAATGATTACTGGGGAGTGCTCTTGGGCACAGCCCCTGTGGGTAGGACAGGGCAAGGGCAAAGAAGCAGAATGGGGCAGAGGGAGAAGGTAACCCCAAAGCAGTTGTGACAAAGGCCTCAGCTGAAGCCACTGTGAGTTCGGATGCCTGCGTGTGGTGTAGGGGTGCTTCCAACTGTTCTGAGCTGGGCTGAGAAGGCCAGGGCCCTGTAATCCTGCCCCTGCATGTTGGCCTATTCACATGGTGGCTTGTCTTACGTGATGTAGTTCCATTGGCCCAAAGGCAGTTCCCTGGGGAGACCCAGCTATAAGCTTTCGGACAGGCAGTTCCCATGACAGCTGGGGAATGAGGACCTTGGTACTGAGTGGGTGTCTGGGCAGCACAACACAGCGACTAAAATTTCATAAAGAGCTGTTCTGGGTCTCATCTGATGTATCTAGTGCAGGCCCGAATCCTTGCCTCTCTTTAGTCCTTCTGGGAAAAGTGTACCTTTCTAGGGAGTTTTGCCTGTTTTTTTTAGGACTGGCTGGGGAAGGTCACTGTCATAGGTCTGCTCAGCTTCAGAACACTAGAGGTAGGGGTCTGGGGAAGAACAAGGGCTGTGGCCAAAGGGAGCTCAGCAGGGCACTGTGCATTAGCTGGTGATGTCATGAAGGGGCTTGTAAAAGACAGTTTCTGGTGCCCTGTGCCAGTGCCCCTCTTTTACCTCAGGAATCACCCCACCCCCATTTTGAGTTCCTGTGAGTACATGAGGCTAACCCTCTCCTCGCCCCTAGTGGTAGGTACATGACTAGAGGCTTCCAGCCTCCAGTGATTGGGGAAAGGATAAACAGGTGACTTCTCAGAGCTAGTGACATTCAGGCCTGGGACTTTGGATGGGATTGGGGGAGAGAGATTCTCTTCCCGCCAGTTACTCCAGCCTGGTCTTGGCCTCTAATTGGAGAGAACTCACTTGTGGAAAACTGGAGGAAAAAGACACACAGAGGTGGAGAGAGACAGAAACAGACACAGAGATAGAGGGGGGCTAATTTCGGTGGCATGGTGTTAGTACTTAAAATCAGACAAGCCTGAGGTTATGCCTTCTTATCACCATTCTTCAGACTTTTCAATTACCTGAGTAAATAATTTCCTTTTCTCCCTCTTAAGAATGCTTTGCTTGGGTTCTGGCCTTTGCTTTTGACAGAGTTTCTGATGACAACAAAGATAATTAAAGAGCTCCCAGCACAGAAAACAGGGCTTCTTGGCCATCACCAGCAGTTGAGAAGGGTCTAAAGATTCCTAAGTATCATAGAAGGCTACCCTGAGGGCTGGAGAGGGAGCGAGACTAACTAACCCAGGGTCACACAGTTGCTGGGAAATCCAGAGGACATACCTCTCGAAATGCACAGAAGGGGCTACATGTACAATGACCTTCTCAAAAAAAAGTATTTATTCAATAAGTAACATGGGTATTGATCACTGGTGAGATGAAATGGACCCCATTCTGTGCTGTGAAGGACATGGAGACGAGTCAGTTATGAGCTCTGGCCTCAGGGGGGCCAAATTCTGTCGAAATTCTTTTCCAACTTTGTGTACTTGAGGTAGAATCGATACAGTTCAAGTGTGATGGAAAGGAGGGGAGGAAAAGGATGATGGAATTAAGAGTGACTTTAGCCAAACGATTGATTAATGTGAAGAGAAGAGAATCTGATGAACAAAATTCTAGTTAACTGAGGTTTACTCATTGTGGGAAGAACTGTGGATTATGAAGTTTTCTTCTCACCTACCCAACCCCCGCCCCGCTTTCCACCCTGCCTTCCCTTCCCCTCTCCTTCCCCTGCCTTTCTCCCTATAACACTAGAGTCAATATTCATGAAGTTGGGGAGGCCAGGATTAGGAAGTGCAACCTGTGACAATGGAATGGCAGTGTCATAAAATCATCGCTGTGCTCTGTTCCAGGAATAAAATAGTATATATTTCTCCTGATGCAAAATTATTTATATTTACTTGCTTTTCCACCACTTCCATTTTCAGTGGAAGAAATAACGTGTCAAAGATTCTTTTCCTTATTATATGTCTCCCTCTCTGCCTTCTCCTTCCATTTTCCCTGTTGCATCTTATTAAACGCCAGAAGTTGATAAGAAATTAGAATAAAAATGTACCAGTTGTGTCTAAATAAACTTAAATGTTGTGTTCATTTTTCCTCATTTCCTAAATTGTCCAGTTTTATCAGACAATGACCTCAATCTAGCTTAGAATAATAAAGGCAATTATCAGCGCCTCTGCTGCATGAATAAGCCCTAGTTTGACTTTGCCAGGCATCCCATTAAGTATTTGCTAGATCCTTCCATTTTCCTTCTTTATGTCAGAATCGAGGCAAGCCAAGTAGCTGCACTGCTGACTGGAAGATAACAGCTAAACAAGGAAAACAGACTCAGAGACAATGAATTTTCCCTAAACCAGAACAACCTATTCTGATCAGGGAAGGTGAGCATCACTTAACATTTGACAAACCACTCTCCATGGAATGTATTACTATGGCAACTCAGGGCTACAGAGCACAAGACTTCTGGATCAGTCCCATTTGTGGTTTGGGCACAGCCTGTACCATATGACCCTTACTGGAAGCCTACTATGTGTAAAGCATGTGGCGAACCTCATCATCAATGAAAAGAATCTGGATAAAACCCAACCAGCCTTTCCAGTTCAAAATCTAACTTAGGAAGAAGATGGGGTTGGGGGGGGGGATTAGAATTCCCTTCCCATGTCCAGAGACTATATAGGAATCCATCTGGAATGAGGTAACACACATCCAGCTTAGTCCTAGTGCTCCGGGCGGGCTCACTTGGACTCACTCTGAGGGATGAATCCAAAATGCAGCACGGATACAGACACATGTCCAGTGGACTACACAGCCAAAGAAAACACTGTGGAGAAAACCAAGGGAAAAGCATCCTTCCAAGTCTTGGCTGTACTATTCACAGATGGAAGGAAACTAATTTGTCTTTTGACTATGGAATTGAACAGAATCCTTAAATTGGATTGATGCCCTTGAATCTGCAAAAGCTAGAAGAGAACAGGATTTACATTTGGCAAACAGTAACTCTACCATCAGAGAAACAGACGAAACTTACTGGTCATCAGAAGTCCCCACCAGGAGTTCTAGCCCTGTGGGAGCTTTGCCAAACACAGAGATTCAAAGGTTACTAAGGATTTACTATCAGCCTGTCACTCTCCAAAACTTTATATGAGTTCTTTCAGACCATCCAAACTTTCTGATAGAGTTTAAAATTACTCCCATTTTGCAGAAGGGAAAACTGAGACACAGAGAGGTTAACTAACTTGACCAGGGCCATAAGCTATGAGATGGTAGAACCAAAGAACCAAAGAAATAAGACTCCCGAGTTTATGTTCCTATGAGCTCTGCTTTGCTGCTTCAGTCCCCAGCTTCTTTACCTGGCAAGAAAAACTATGGAAAACTCTGTGTATGGACACAGCACATACAGAAGCACCTGGGCTGTCCTTTAATATTGCTCCCTCTCCTTTGCCAGAAGTAAATGAGAGAACAACCTGGGTGGACCATGGCCTTGGGTCAGGTATTTGTTCCTTGCTATTTACTCATCTAAGGATCGAGTAGATCTTTTCTAAGTTGTTTTATAAATTAATTTGGAGACAGTATACTGTAGTGATAAAGGGCATGGTCCCAGGAAACATCATGCCTGGGGTAAGGATCAGCCCTGCCTGTTAACTTCTAACATGCCTGGTCCTCAAGTCCTTGATCTATAAAATAGAGCTGATCATAGTTCCCACTTCGGATGTTGTAAAAAGTAAAATAAAGTGCTTAGAAGTGCGCTGGGCATAGAGGAAGCCCTCAGTAATCATTAGATTTTACAATTGTTGCTCAGATTGCTATTTTCAGAAAGTAAATCTAATTCCCAAATCTCGTACTGAGAGTTCTAAAAGCCAGGTATGCCCTGGAATTCAGAATTTGGGAGAGTGTAAAAAGGCAGCAGGATGTCTCTACTGTACGAGCGCCATGATGTAACTTTCTCAGGGGTTCTGGGACAGCACACTGTAATTGGTGCAGGGATATTTCTGTGGCAAAGTGTGTGACTTTTTACTCTCTGGGGAGAAGTAGAGATGATGCACGGACCTCATGTCGGGTTTGTGGCCATGTGACTTTTGCCTGGTACTCGAAATAAGTAAATAAATCACAGACTCATTTGCAGAACTCCCTGCATTTCAGAATTGTGGAGAAGAGCTGTAGACCTTCCTACAGGACCATGGGTTCCCTGGGCATCCACTGTGTCTCCCCATTGTCTGCACGCGTCAGCAGGAACCCCTCTGACTGCCCTCCTTATTGCTCATCCCAGCTTGGCCATCTCCTGCGTGCTGCTGGGTCCATCCTCGCCTCAGTGCCCCTCGGGTCATGCTCCCTCATGTCTGAAGAATCCCTGTTGCGTTCAGGAGAAGCCTAGCTTGCCAGCCAGCACCTCAGTGTCCTTGGAAGTTCCTCTCAACTCCCCTGTCCAGCCTTGCCTGCCCTTGGTCTGGCACCCCTGAAGACCTGCTATTTTGTCACACACCTGTGCAGCTGTCCCTGGGCTCATGTGTCCTCACTGGATTACCGTCTTTTGAAATCTTACTCACCTTCTGTGGACGAAGCCAGTTGTTGTTGCTTTCTTGAAGACTGCTTTGACTGTTCCAGCAGGAAGTGTTCCTCTTCTCCCCTGCTGCCCTTCATGGGGAGCTTCCCTCATACTCCAGCTCCTCTATTCCTTGTATGTGTTTGTAGGGAGGCCACGTAGCATCATGGTCAGGAGTCCAGGTCCTTCATCCAAATCCTGCCCGTTGAATTTGCAAATGTGGCTTCATTATAAGCTTGGTGTCCTCATCTGTAAAGCTGGGAACTAAAATTACCTCTCATCAGGTGGCTTGTGGCATCTCATTAGATTGCTGTATAGAAAGGAAACCATTTATATCAGTGTCTGGGAGACAGCACTCTGCAGGTGTTTGATATTATTTTCATTGTTTGTATTATTTTGTACATTATACCATGAGCTCCCCACTGGAAGAAATGTGTGTGGCTCCTTGTTCGGATCCTCCATGGTGCTTTTCACACTTCCATACACCATGGGTGCAATGAATGTTTGTCAGGTGGGATTCTTAAACCTTCGTGTTCTAATATTTAAGTTTGCCAACCACAGTTTTTGGAGTGAAGGTTTCTGACATGCAAAAGAATGAAAAGGTAGAGCCCAAGGAAGAAGATTGGGTTCACATATATAGTATTTTTTTAAAAGATTTTATTTATTTATTTGACAGAGATCACAAGTAGGCAGAGAGAGGGAGAGAGAGAGAGGAGGAAGCAGGCTCCCTGCAGAGCAGAGCGCCCGATGTGGGGCTTGATCCCAGGTCCCTGGGATCATGACCTGAGCAGAAGGCAGAGGCTTAACCCACTGAGCCACTCAGGTGCCCCAACTATTTTTTAAAAATACACAAGAGTCACAAGGGAATATATGCATTTCTTTGAATAGTTCAACCAACATAAAATCTGGAAAAGTCTATATCCATCAGCATTTCTGAGGAATAGCAGTATAAAGAATGAATGAGGGGGCGCCTGTGTGGCTCAGTTAAGCATCTGCCTTCAGCTTGGGTCATGATCCCAGGGTCCTGGGATCAAGCCCCGAGTCGGTCTCTCAATGGGGAGCCAGCTTCTCCCTCTCCCCTTGTCCCTCCCTCGACTTGTGCCCCCTCTCTCTGTCAAATAAATAAGATCTTTAAAAAAAAAGAATGAATGAGAAATAAATCAGTCTGGGTATGAGGACAGGGCCACCTGGCAGAGGTGGTGGGAGGCTTTGTTCATTAAGGTCTGCTCAACCCCAAATACTAGGTCAATAGCAGGGGCTTGCTGTGAGCTCTGTAAATCTGTGAGCATGCATACTTGTACTGTGCCATCCAGCCAATCCTCTGACCTTCTGCGGTGCTCTGCTGTCAATCCAGCTGGTGTTGCAGGTATTTCCCTTCATCCCAAAGCTGCTCCCCAGGTTTAAGTGAGCTGAAGCGGTGGAGGAGATACAGGCCTTCCTTCCTCTGGAACTGGATGTGTGACTGACATCTGCCACAGCCCCGAAGGGTCTGATCCAGTCACCCTCAACGGGGCCTGTAGGAGAAGCAGCTGGGAGGACGAGGCAGAGGCATCAACAGGGACCAGAACAGAAAAATTACCTTTAATTCAAGTTATCAGATTCAAAGGGAAACGCTCCCATGAGAGATACAGGGCTTTTAGGCATACAGCTGAGTTGCAGTGTAAAACCTACAGAATCAGAGGCACAGCAGAGAGGGTCCGCCTTCCCCCACCATCTCCAGCCCTGGGGGTAGGTGGACACTGCCAGGAGCCCCTCAGAATTCCCAACTGGAAACAGTGGGTGCCCACAAATGCCATCCTGAGTGCAGATGGCCTTTGCTGGCTTTTCCCTCCTCTCCTCATCTATTCCTGAAAACACTGCAGTTTCTCCTAGGGGAATTACTGCACCACACAGTGTGCAGTCATGATGTGGTGTTAAACCCAGGGCATGTGTTCTCCCATTTTTGTGGTTGAACACGCCCAGCCCAGCCCATCAGCCTTCACTTTGTTATCTCAGGCCACCCCATAGCCTTTCAGGAAATTCTCTTTCAGCTGAAGTATGCCAGAGTAGGTTTCTGTGGCTTTTTATAAAGAAACAAGACTTTTAACCTTGGCCTTGCTACAAACACCACTTCCATTCCTTTTTGTCCTCCTCTCTGAGAAAGCTTCTAACTATAAGGGAGAACTCCCCAGAAGTAGAAAGAAACAAAAAAAACTCCCATGAGCAAGTGAGCCAGGGAGCCAGCTGCGGAAGCAAGTCCAGGCCCACTCGAGCAGAAAGCCTTTCCTAACATTTACTGATACATTTGAAATTTTCGCATCAAGCTATAATGCACCTGTGCCCTCACCCCTGATTTCTTGGCACACGTGGGGATTTGGAGCTTGTACTAATTCCTCTGCTACCTGAGTGCCTATGCGATTTTTAGTATTCTCCCCACTCCCAGCTCCTGGCCCCTCAGTTTCAGAGAATCACCTCTCATTTCTTTTTTTTTTTTTTTAAAGATTTTTATTTATTTATTTGACAGAGATCACAAGTAGGCAGAGAGACTAGCAGAGAGAGGAGGAAGCAGGCTCCCCGCAGAGCAGAGAGCCCGACGCAGAGGCTTAACCCACTGAGCCCCCCAGGCACCCCTCACCTCTCATTTCTAACCACTAAATGGGTGTGCACACACTGGATGCGTCCTCTTATCTTCTGTTGGCTTAGAAACCAGAAAATCAAGCTGATTAAAACTAAGTGTAAAGCAAGAGGGAAGAGGGCTTTGGCTGTGAGTCGAGTCACACGTCTCCGGGAGGAGGAGGGGCAGCCTCGAAATGACGACACTGATCTGTTATTTCTTCAGCTGCTGTTGTGTGCTTTCTGTAGTGTTTCACCTTAGATGCCAAGGGGATCAGAGGGCAGAGCTCTTCGAAAATCCACTCAGTTTTGTCCTATATGGTGCTTAGCAGCATATTGTCATTGGTGCTGCTTCTGAAGTTTTGCATTCTTATTGTATGGGGCATTCTTACTTGCAGTCTCTTTCCTCATACACAGTGCTGTGGGAGAGCCAGCCTGAATGCAGGAGTGAGGGACCGAGACTGAAGTTCAGAGGCTATTTAAGGTCATAAATCTGGGCCAGTCAGAGGTGAAGCTAAAAGCCCACATGATGACTCCTTCCACCTATTGTATTGCTGGCTTTTACATGTATATAATAGTTTATTGATTTTTTCCTGAATATAAAATGAATGCTTATAACCAAAAGTCTAAACAAGAAAATAAAAATGATTTAAGGTCCCTCTACCCAGAAATGACCACTTGTCCTTCTGCCATCATTTGGCTCTATTTTCTTTGTCTTTAATATTACTGGAATCATATATGTATATATGTTTTTGTCCTTGGTTTCTGTCGTTGGTTTGTTTTGCTTAAACTTAGATCAGAAGAGCATTTTTCCATGCTGTTTTAAAATCTTTGGAAATATAACAGTAAGATGCTGCAGTCATGTGCATATTCCATAAATTATTTAATTGATGCCCTGTTATTTGACATATGGATAATTGCTTATTTTACTATAATAAATAGCAATGGGGTTTCAAAAGTTTATGTATAAATCTTCTCTTACATTTATGAGTTTTTCCTTAGGACGTATTCCTATGGGCCTGCAGGGTCAAAGCCATCATGATTATTAAGGCACTTGACATTTCTTAAATATTAAATCTCTCCATTAAATTTGAGTGAAATTAGACTGTAAGAGAACAGCTCAGTACTAAGCAACAAGGTTCTTTCTATTAGAAATTCTCTTTTAGGAGAGACTGGAACACATTCAGTGGAGAGTGACTTAGTCTTACTAGTTAGACCCTCCAGAGAGCTTGGTAGTAATTTCCTTAATGGGCTTTACTGTCTTCTGCTCTCTGTGTCTCTGTCCTCAGATTACACTGTCAATTCTACAATATTCACCATGATGAGAGTGCAAAGGGGGAGTGAGAAGAAACACCAAAGGGTGGAATGCTGATGTCCTTACCCTGTACCTCCCTTCCTTCTGCCCAGCGTGGTCAGCACAGCCTTTGTTTCGATTCTCCAAGTTTCCCTTCAAATATCAGTTCAGTCTTGGCTTTCTCTGGGAAAAGTACTCTGTCCTCCTTCCCCTCAACCCTCACTGTTATCACGACTTTGGATTATCTCCTGCTTAGTGGTGGTATTTATCACATTTGCACTTTATTCAACTTGGTTAGTGTCTGCCTCACCGACTGGATTGTGAAGCTCAGTCATGTCTGATTTTTGCACATTGTTGTATCTTCAGTGCTTGGCATACAGAGATTCAAGACACATTTGTTGAGTTAATAAATGAATGATGGAAGGGATAAATGAAGACAGCACAGTGTAACTACCAATGTGGATGAAGTCAGGGGTCAGGGAAATGTGGCAGGGACACAGGTAAGAGTGACTTTAAAAGAGCAGTGTGAAGGGTCCTTACGGGAATGGAAACATTCCCTAGTTGGACTGTATCCATGGTGATATCCTGGTTTGCAAGATGTGGGTAGAGTGGGTAAACTGTGCACAGAATCCCCATGTACTATTTCTAAGAACTCCTGTGAATCTACTATTAACTCAAAATGAAGTTTAACTTAAAAAACAGAAGTTTAATTTAAAAATTTTTTAAATTTAAAAATTAAAAAAAAATTAGTTCAGTCTAGTCACGTTGGCTTAAAACCCTGTTTGGTTCACAGACTCAAAGGATAAGGCAAAATGCAAACTACTTCTTATGGCTGCTGGCAGGTTTCTCTACTCCATGAGGAATTTAAGAAAAGTGAAATAGCTGTCTGCTTTTCCTCTAAATGCTGGACTGGAGAAAACCCACATGTGTGGCTTCTGAGACACATAGAGGGTATCAGATTTGAATGGAAGGTTTAAGTGCTGTATTTTGTGGGGAGTAATGGGGGGTTCTTGGAAGATGTGATGCCCTCTGTTGTCGTGGTCTGCCTTTGCTGGCATTGTAAGATGGGAGCACACCATTCTGAACTATTTTTAACTATCCTGGAGGAAAATACCTTCTTGTGTTTTTTGTTTTTTTGGTTGTTGTTGTTTTTTTTTTTTTTTTTACCCCAGCAGAAACTTATAAATTTAGGATGGAAGTGACTGTCAACTAGCCTCAGGTCAGAATGTTGTCTGGGACCTACAAAAGCCAGGGTATTTCTTAATGGTTTGTAAAGCTGAGAGAAAAGAACTTTGGAGACATCAGTGGTAGTTAGGTTCTCTTCCCTAAGGAGGGAAATAATTACTGCAAAAAATCACTTATTTAGTAAGAAAGCTATTTGGAGATGAGGCTTTGTCAATATTAGGGTCATTGCTAGAGATTGTCTTTTGATCTTTCTTTAAAAGCGTTGTATATTTTTTCTATTTATTTTAATATATTTAGTTTTTTACCTTTCTTTAACAACATAGTAGGCTTTTCTTTCTCCTTAGGTTCTGTTATATTAGTTGTGGGAGAATTCTTTTAAAATTTGGTCAGTGTCTAGTTAGTATAAATTGTGCATGCATTTTTCTTGAAGGACAAAGAAAATTTTGTTTTCAGTTCTTATAAACTACATTTTCGGGGAAAATTGGTTTGTGTGTTTCTTATATAGTTCTTTGAGTACTCTTTGATTTTTCTCCCAGCTCATACCCTGCCTCTTCCTTTCTCTGATTACCGTCCTCCCATAGAATTTGCAGGACAAAATAACTCTGCAATTATATGTTGTAACTGCTCAATAATTGCAAGCACAGTGCTGAGTGCTTCGCACAATGGGATGGTAACAGAAACAGGACCCCTTCGGATCATCTCTGCTGGAGATATTTATTATCAGGCAGATGTGAATATAGTCATCTGGAAATTTTTTATAAATTAATTCAAAGGATGTTGGGTGAGAGTGGCCTATGTCACATGGTCCACAAATCTGCTGGCAAATGAGAATACTAAAATACAAAACACACAGAAGCAGCATTTGATTGATGCTGAAATGAAAGAAGGTTTTGAGGAAGGAGGCTAAAGTGCACAGGGTAAGGACAACTCTTGTTTGGCAATCTGATTACTAAGAACTAAGAGGGAGTAAACAGCCTACTGAATTAAGGACTGGTGGGAACAAATCAGCTGCTCTCTGAGTACATTTGCTAAGACAGTCATAAAATGATTGAGATGTGCAGAGAGATGGACATGGATCTTTCTATCAGGACAAACAACAAGGAAATAGAGATGAGAGTATCTTCCTGCAAACTTGTAGAAAGTCTCTTCTTTGCAGCAAATGGGCACTGTGTTAGTCTTGATAAAGCTGATGTCTAGGTAAATGTTGTTTTCCTTATACAGTGAGATGCCTTAAAAGATGTGGCTGAAAAACAAAATGTCACCAAGAAAAGAACTTGAAAAACTTGAGGTGGCAAGATTTCAGAGCTAAGTCATCTATGGTTTTTGAAAATCTGAATTAAGTAGTAATTATGATGAGGCCACAATATTGCATATTTACAATGACTGTAGGTCAATTAAATTATTCAGTCGGAGGAACAGAAAGAAAAAGGAATGAAGGAAAATAAACAAAGCCTGAGGAGAACTGTGGCAGAATCTATAAAAGAAAACATCGTACCACCACATGCTGTCTCCTAGAGATACACTTCAGATTTGTAAGTACAAATAGGTTGAAAGAAAAAGGATAGAAAAAAGATGTACCATAAAGATTATAATAGAACTGGAATGGCTATATTAATATAAGGAAAAAATACATTGTCATACAAAAATTCTTAGTCAAGACAAAGGAGGACACTTTACAATGACAAAAGAATCAATGCATCAAGAAGATGTAATCCTTATGAGCATATATGCACATAACAGCAGATCCCCATGAAGCAAAAGTGGACAGAATTGAAGGGAGAAATAGATAATTCTCCAACCATATTTGAAGACTTCAGTATTTCACATTCAATAATAGAATAACTAGAAAGAAAGTCAACAAGGAAATGGACAACTTGAAAAATGCTATAAACCAAGCTGACCTCACAGTTACCTGTAGAACGCTCTACCCAATGATAGCAGAAAGCACAATCGGATTGAGTGCCCCTGGTACCTTCTCGAGACTGGCCACATGTTAGGCCATAAAACAAGCCTTAACAAATTTAAAACAATTGAAATCACACAGCTTTTGTGCCAGTACCACAAAGGAAGTAAACTAGAAATCAATAAAGTAAGGAAATTTGGAGAAATCACAAATATTTGTAAATGAAGCAGCATAATCCTAAATAACCACTGGGTCAAAGAAGAAATGAAATTAGAAAAACTCTGAGATGAATGCAAAGGAAAACACAGCTCACAGTTAACATGACACAGTCATGATAACTAGAAGCAAAAAACTTATAGGATGCAGCTAAAGCAGTGTTTAGGGGGGAATTTGTAGCTGTCAATGTCTATGTTAAATAAATTTTTAAAAAGAATAAAGATGTCAAATCAGTAACCTAACCTTTCATCTTGAGAAACTAGAAAATGAAGAGCAAATGACCCAAAGCAACAAGTATGACAGTAATGAAGATTGGGACAGATTAAGTGGGAAATAGAAAAACATTAGAGGGAGTCACTCAGTATATATAGTGAAGTGTCTCTATGTGCCAGTCACTGTACTGGGTATAGCTTACAGCGTGTCTGTCTCATCTCCTTGACCCTGGACTCCTTGTGGGAAGGAGTTTGGGTGAATCACCTTTGTGGCCTCTACAGTGTTTTGTACCCAGTGACATTTGTTGAACGTGGCCCATGGAACTGAATGGTTAGTATTCTTTGCACACCATACTTCTATCAATAACATTCAGAGGTGCCTATGCTCAGTTATGGCCCTTTGGGTAATATGACTTTCTAAGTGCCAGGCTCTACCATATCACTGATGTCAAGTAATTCTGAAGAAAGTATGAGTTATCAGCCCTTTTTGTAAATGAGGAAAATGAATATTGAGATGTAGGGCACACATAGTAATATATAACTATAATATATATATATTATAGTTATATTACATATATATTATGTAATATATATACATATATATACATATATATAGTTATATTACATATATATACATATATAATATATATGTAATATATGTATTATATATTACATATATATTATATATGTAATATATAATAACATAATAATAATACATTATAGATGAGTTTTGACCGGAAGCCTGCATTACTACTCCTACCACACCATGCACTAAAGTAAAGCCTCACTTGCCCTTGCAGAGAAGATTGTGTGAAAACAAGGTACTAAGGAATCCATGTCCTAATGTGCTCAACTAAATGACCTCTGAAAACAGCTGCCCAGGTAGGCACAGCTGTCCAAGAGGGTTGCCTGGGAACGTCCTTTCACAGCAGCTGCTGCCTTTCATGGACAGCGAGCTTTCAGATCTCAATGCCAAGAGCCATGTAAGGCCTTCCAAAATTGATTTTTGCCTCCTAGGATGACTCTTGTCCCTTTAGAAACCCAGGCTTATTTTTTGATTGAACTAGACCATAGTAATTTCCAGACTAAATGGATTTCAGAAGATCTGAAAGGCTGAATTATTTGAAAAATACACAGCCTACATGTGGCCACTCAGGGAATCTTCCTCTTAAGCCAGCTGCACTCCAAATATTGAAATGTCATTTTCACAGCTAATACAGTTTTTCCAGATGGATTATTTTTCAGAATTGGTTGACATTAGCAGAAATATAAGTTCTTGTTATTAGAAAGATTCATTGCTTTGGGTTTGAAATGAACAAGTTTTAGAAAGAATATTCTGTGAGTGGAGATGTGAATTAAGATGTCTCTGATGTCACTTCTCCCCAATGCACTTTTCCCCAGGGATGTTGTCAGCAATGCACTAGGATTCTGTTGAGTAAGGAAAGGAGCTACCTTAAAATGCTTAGCAATCTCCCCAGGGTTTCTTCCATAAGGGACAGTCAGTACATTGATTTTAGCCATGGTGTATGATGGTCATCTGAAGTAAGCTCCCTTTCCACCTAGAAGACAAATTTGCAAGCTAAATTCTGGATCTTATCTTGGCAACCCATCATTTTGCGGTGGTGTATCTAATTGTCAGGTGTCTATGTTGCAAAGTTCTGCTTTTAGCTTCTTTATAGAGGCATAGCATGCATATAGTTAGATATATAAATCTTTAGTGGGTAACTCAATAAATACCTATGTATGAATACATCTGTGCAGTCACCATCCACATCAATATGTAGATTTCCAGCACCCCAAAAGCTTCCTTGTGCCCATTTTTAGCCACTAACCTCCTCAGAGGTCACCATATTCTAACTTCTGTCACTAGATACTTGTTTTGCATGTACTTGAACTTTGTAACCACAGAATCAGGCAGTGCATACTCTTTTATTTCTGGTTTATTTTGCTCCACATTTATTTCTATGTGATTCATCCTTGTTGCATGAAGTAGTTAGTTCATTCTTTTCTGTTCTGTGTACTATTCTATCCAACCACATTTCCTTTTAAGAATTATAACTAAGGGTGTCTGGGTGGCTCGGTTGGTTAAGTGTCTGACTCTTGATTTCAGCCCAGCTCATGATCTCAGGGCATGGACTTGGTGTGGAGCCTCTTAAGGTTCTCTCTCTCCTTAGCCCTCTGCCCCTCCCCCACTCTCTCCTTCTCTTAAAAAAAATCATAACCAAGATGACAACCATAAATTCACTTAATGTGGCATGCAAAGAACTTATCTATCACTGCCAGAGGAAGATAGATTAAAGGAAAAATATCCCATGATCTAATCTCTTCCTGCATAGAGGAAGAGAAAGAAAGGCCGATGGCTGTCCGGAAAATGTTCATCTCACGAAAGCAGACATCCAGTCCTTTGTTGGGTCCAGGCAGTTTCATTCACAAACAGCTGCCTCTCCCCTGCTTTGCAGCCTTCAGGTGTTCCTAACAAGAGGTGGCATTGTTGATGAACACGGAAGAAAACACTACCTGTTTGATTCGAAATCAGTAAGTCCTGTTTAATCATTTAAACATCGCTGACAGTTTCAAGAGGAGGCAGGTACTAGGGGCAGTACACTTGGGACAAGCCTTGATGGGGCCGAAGCCCGGGTCACGGTGACACTCAGCACAAGAGAGCTACATGGAGGGCGTACGGACTGGGAAGAAGGGGCCTCTACCAGGTAGTGCTCACTGCAGACATGAAAGAACGGAACAGTGTGAGATGGGCCAGGAGATGCAGCGGACTAAAACCTGAGACTGAGGGCAATGCTACGTAAAAACACAACAGTCCTGTGCCGCTAACACATATCACAGGGTGGGGATGAGTAGAGAAACGGAGCATCGATCACCTCCTAGCGTTCAAGGCTGCTTCATGATCTTGCGGGGGCTGCTGCCACATTCTGGGGTCAGTGCCACATAAAGTGGATGGAAATCCAGACCTCAGTGCATTGTCATGGTTTGAGCCAACCATCTAAATAGTCATGATAACTTGAAGCAGAAGGGCATTTGATATAACGGTAAAAAAGGAGAACATTAAAGGGTTGATATATCATGAAAGGAAGAGCTTAAGGAGATAATGTGATTTTTAAACCATTTCAAGTCTTCCACTCCTATTTTATCAAGAAGATAAATGTTTAGTGTGTCTACATTTCGTTCATTCATTCATTCATTCGTTCATCTAACTTTTGTTGCACTCCTACCATGTGCCAGGACACGGGAGGGGACTGCCAGGTAGCATTGCGCACTGTCAGTAGCAACACCTGAATCAGCATCTGGCTATTTTCCAAGGACATTTTCTCAAGGACATTCACAGCTGTTCGGCTACCTCTACGTTCAAGTCTGTGACTATATTTACAGTTTTCTTTTTGCCTTTGACATTTGCACTTCTTGACTCGATGCTTCGGTAACTCTCTGTGCCCTTTACATATCCCACAGCTAATAACTATGCTGCTTGCTTAAGAAAAAAAAAAGAATCTAGAATTGGGAACTCTTTGAGAACTTGGAATCGAAAGCTCCTATACCTTGACTGCATTTTCTGAGCATGGTTTATAAAGGAGCAGCAGAGGGGTCTGCTTAAGCACAAAGGGAAGAGAAGAGAAGGCACCTGCCAAAACTTTGGGGTGTCTGTCATGAAGCCCCTTCACTACCAGAGACGCCCTATTGCAAGAGGGGAATTTGATTTTCTTTGTCCTTTACCTCCAGACAGCCTAAGAAACTTTTACCTCTTCTGTGGGATGACTGGTGCCCATTATGAGGCCCAATTCTGGGGCTGAATTAGGTTCGTGATGCTTGAGAAAGAACATCTGAGGAGGAGAGGAATGGAGAAAATGGACCAAGTGAGCATATCTGGAAGGAGAGTATTGACTGAAGTTGGGGTTACGGTATTATGTCGGGGCTCCTGTTTGTGAAGCACTCGTATCAGACCTGCGCACCTCAGAAGCACGCACTGGGTTAAGCTTCCTGACCCTCCCACAGGGAAGATACTGTTAATTTATCATGTTCAAGAAGAGGGGACTGCAGATTAGATATTCTCCAGATCACAGAGCCGGTAGGCAGCAGGTCTGGAATTTGAACTCTGACCGCAGGGACCCTAGAAGCCATGATTTCAACCTAGTGCATGGCTGTCCCCCACCTCTGTCTCCAGGTTGAGACAAGGGATGAGATAAAAGATAGAGTGATTTTCATGGAGAGGTCAAGATGGTGAGAGGCAGAAATATGTCCAGGGATGGAGAAATAAAGGCACCGTTCTTCAGCTTGTATAAAGACCAGGTTCTCCACAAACCTCAGAATGCTCCAGTGCATGGAGTAGCTCTGTACTTGGGATGTATGGCTGCCAGGCAGACCCAGGTATGTCCTTCCAGGGAACCCTGATTTTCTCATGTTTATTTGCCAACCACTCTGAAGCTAAACAAGGACCTCCACAGGAAGAGCTCGTGAACCTTCCAAGAGCTCTCTTTCTGGAGATGTCTGGTCTGGGTCTCACCATACTGCTGTGAAGTATGGAGTGGACAGAACTACTCCCTTTTCACAGACAAGGAGCCTGAGCCACAGATCACTACATGGAGTCTGCATTGGCTGCCTCCCTGGTCCTTCCCTGTCCCTCCAGGCTGGTCCAGCCGTTTGTGCTTCAGTCTGTTTAACCCTAGACCAAAGACCAGGGCCAATTCTTGTCTGAATTTAAATCAGATTCCAAAGGGTTCACAGGGTTTCTTTGTTCTTTCCTATTCTTGGTTTCTTTCTCTCCTTCCCTGCCTCCTCCTCCTCCTTTCTTTTAAGGACAAAAATGTGGATATTCAGTCATTAGAGTCCTTCCTAGAGCCAGCTCCATAGCTGTTTCTGGGAAATGAGTGAGCAGCAGCTCACCCAGCCCCGCCGAAGCCTCTGGGTGGGCGCAGCAGTGAAGAGCCCCCTTAGTGATTCTAGAATCATTAAGAAGAACTGCACAGCCTTCACGACTGGCTCTACCCATGCACATTGGGCCATGGCCATGCCCTGCCTCCTCAAAAGCACCAAGTCATTATTAAGCAGGCATTATTCTGTGTGCCAGGGATTTCTAGTGAAAGTCTGTTCTTACCTTCAAGGAGATCACAGCTTAGGTGAGTGAGGTGTGTGTAAGGGAGAAACATGTTAACGAGCCTCTCTCTGCGACAATTAAGCATAAAACCAACTGCAGGAATAAGGTGCTGCAGGATTAATGAGGAAGCTAGACTCAGTTGTGCTTTGGGTAAGGAGAAAGAACAAGGAGGCTGTCTGAGGTGGGCTTTGGGACCTGAGGAGAGTTCTCTATCAGGCAATCTAAGCAAAAGTGAGAAAACATAGGGTTAGTTTGAAAGCAATAACTCCAAAGAGGGTTCTGTGATTTTAATTACTTCCTGAAAGCCTTACTCATTTACTTGTGGGCTGGGTTGCTAGCTGGGTCAGATCCTGGCTGGGCTGAGGGTGCAGCAGGGAGCAACACCGGCCGTCTTCCTGTGCTGTGGAATGGGAAATTCTCATGGAGGGAGACAAAAGCCAGCCAGTTACTGACACAGTGATTTATTTGGTAACAATCATGATAAATAGAAGTAAGAGGGGCCCTCAAAAGGGGCCTGAACTTGTCTCTGGAGAGCAAGAGGCAGTTAGGATGGGCTGTTTTCAGGAAATGATATTTCAGTTGGGTGCAGAAGATGACTAAGATTTAGTTAAGTAAATGGGAAAAACAGCCCTGATACAAGGAGTTGTTATGGACTGAACTGTGTAACCCTCAGATTCAGATGTTGAAGCCCTAAACCACAGGACCCCAGAGTGTGACTGGGTTTGGACATAGGGTCTCTATAGGAGTGATTAGGTTAAAATGAGGTGGTTAGAGTGAGCGCTGATTTCTTCCAACTGGCATCGTTATTAAGAGAGGAAATTAGGATGCACAGAAAGATAGCAGGCAGGCAGGTGCACAGAGGAAAGGCCATGTGGGAACATGGCCGGAAGACGGCTGCTTATAAGCCAAGGAGAGAGGCCTAAAAGGAAATCACCTCTTCTGACACCTTGATCTTTGATTTCTAGCTTCCAGAACTGTGAGACCACCCATTCCTGTTGCTACCCAGCTTATGGCAGATCTAGAAACTAATACAGGGGTGGAGTGTACTGAGACCCTCAGGTGTGCAGGACTGAGACACGCATGGTCTGTTGAGTTCTGTGTGTATCTTACATTCCACCTGCAAACTAGGGGCCACAGCATCACATCCCATATGGAAGCCTCTGATTTCCAAATGTCTAGTGGTGGAGTGTATTTCGTTGTGGCTAGCCCCAAGGAATAATGGGGCTCCTTCTCTGATCCTGTTCTTTCAAAATTGTCAGTTGGGGTCTTTTGAGATAAATTTGGAAAGGGCCTTGGGCCCAGAGTCAGAACTCTGTGTCTATAGGGCATAGTGGGAGCTTAGGGAAGGCTTCACGGAGCAGGGTGCATCCTGATCCTGCCCTTGAGAATGATTCAGAGTTCAGTGTGCCGGGCACGCTTGGGAAAGATAGACCTGGGGGCTAAGACCCTCCAGGTAGGGGTAAAGGAGTGGGAAAGCACAGTCTGGGGAACAACTTCCAGGGGGAATGTATGTGGGTGTTCGGGGGGACTAGGGAGCAGTCAGCTCTAGGAAAGGAGACCAGGAGATGCAGGCTGGAGAGAGGGATGGGACTGGGCTGTGGGAGGCTGGATGCAAATGATGCCGACATATGGGACTAGAGCTACACACACAGGAAACTGTAATTCTTATAGTATTAGAATTAGTAAGACCTGCCTGGGGAAATGATGCAGATGATGGCCTTGAAACTAAATTTAGGGCTGCAATTTTCAGCAAGAAATGTGTCCCAAGGCTTGGTGCAGCAGCAGAACAGTACACATGAAACCACGCTCTCCAGGAAAAGAATGAGTTCCCAGGATAGAGGCAGCTGGGTTTTGATGTGGAACCTGCTGAGAATAATGAGAGAGGTAGTGAGTGGGCAGAATAAGAAGATACTTGTTCCTTAAAGAAAGACCTGTGGAAGCAGAGAATATCTGTTTTCTCCTGGCAGTGTCCCCAGGAAAGAAAGGCTGAGATGGGTGCTGGGAGAGGGGGCTCGGGGGGAGGTGGAGGCACAAGTGCCGAGCTCGGTTCCTTGATGGCTGAGTATCCTGTCCAGGCTCAGAGGCAAAGCCAGCTTGCACTTCTGCTCTGTGTCTTCAGCTCAGTGAATTCCTCCCCTTTTCCCTAAAGTGCTTCTCACTGAACCACTGTCAGAAAGGATGGACTGTGCTCTTCCCTCCTGATCTGAGAGCTGCCAGGCAGCCCGTGGGCAACGCTTTGACACGCTTCCCCCAAGAGGGCAAGGAACCCCAGACAACAGGAAACAGACCTAATTACTGGAAAATAGAGCAAAAAAAACCACTCCAGATGTGAGCCCTTTTTGCCCACAAGTGTTTTGAGTGAGGAAATAGGAAAGAAGTCATGCAGAATTGTCTTCTTTGGGAAAGTCAGCTTCATTCCTCCAGGACAGCAAGAGAAACCTGCGGAGTAGGGCTCATGCTGACAGATTGCACACCTACACTGGAGAGTTGTTTGTCCTGATGCAACCTGATGTAGACTGTCTCTTGCGCAGTTTCAGGTCTTAGAAATCAAGGCACATTCCTTGACGGGATTATTTTTTTTCTCTATGCCATTTTTACTGTTTACGTTCCTATTAACAGCTCTTTGCATGTGACATGGGTATGAATTTAGAAAAGGTGTTCTTCAGGGACTAGATGGAGCCCTCTGTTACCCTCACTGGCTGAGTGAAATTTTCCCTTGGGCTAGCGCATAACTAGCTTTCTCAGGCTGGGTCTGTAGGGGTTGTGCGATGTAAATTTCCACAGAAAAAGGTCTAAGGGCACAATTAGAGATCAGAGACTCCCTTTGCTACTGTGGCTAAACAGTCAGCCTTAGCAAGGCCAGCACAAGGTGGTCAGTGAGGTGAGTAAGGGGCCTGAGGCCACAGTTTGAGTAGGCACTCACTCATGGGGGTCACCGACGTGCAAGGTCAACCTTGAGAGCCTCCCTTAAATTCTTACTCCACAAGTGCTGACTCCCCAAGTCCAGTCCCTGCCCCTGCCTTAACGTTCTATTCACAAACACTCAGTGTTCCATTCGCAAACACTCAGATACTTTCTGCCTTGACATTTTATGCAACTGGGTCAACATTTATCCAGTAGATATTTTTGTAAATATTATCCACAAATATTGACAAGCTTCATCTGTTTCTTAGGATCTTCCACTGTACGTGACACCAACCATGTTAACCCCCTATTTTCCTTGTTGTTTCACACAGAAAAACTAGAAACACTACAGGAAGTTGACATTAAGTGAATTGATAAAAGAAAAATAATCTTGTGGTGTTAACGATCATCTCTCAAACTTAACCTGTTTCATAAGTTTGTTTTCTTGCTTTGGTTTTCAGCAAAACCAAAGGTTTGAGACCACCTGTGGTAAATTTGGATTCCTCTAATTCACTGTCACACAGACCAACCCAAGAAGCTAAACAAAGAGTGACTGTCACTTGTCTTTTTTAAAAATTTTATTTATTTATTTATTTTTGTCACTTGTCTTTATTGCCTACCCATTACACTCTAGGTCAAGGCTATATACTGTGTTACAGTGCGTCATAATACCCAACCAATCCTGGATTCTTAGGGTTGAATTAATTGGGGACCTGTTAACTACCTGGAGAAATGGATTCTTTCATTCTATAGTTCTTGAGCTAGCACCTTGCCAAACCAAGGCATCTCCATCAATCTGGTGATAAGATTCAAATCCTTTGGTTTTAACCTTTTGGTGTAAATCAGGAGGTTGATCTTGGCCATTTCAAGGATGAGTCTAAGTTCTAAAACTATAGCCAAGAGAGGACATCTTCAGGTCACTTCCTTCTGAGTATCAGAAAAGTTCTGCTCTCTGGGATCGAGTCCCACATCAGGCTCCTTGCTCGGCAGGGAGCCTGCTTCTCCCTCTGCCTCTGCCTGACACTCTGTCTGCCTGTGTTCCCTCTCTCTCTGACAAATAAATAAAAATCTTTGAAGAAAAAAAAAAAGTTCTGCTCTCTTTGTGAGTCATTGCTGAATGCTGTGGCGATAAAGTAACTGGATATCTAGGAGGGACCTTACATTTCACATGGGTGGCTCAATCATACTTTCCTTTGTGACTGTTTCCAGTGTTTTTATGTTTAAAATGTCCTTCCTCGTTTTCTGTTAAAGAGCAAAACTCATCTGAGTAATTTTATATATTTTATTGGCTTTATTCAATGATTTATGTATCAGGGAGCATCTGATACAGCAGACACAAGGGAGCTCCAAAGAACTGTACAAAATGGAAAACTTTTAGAGGCAGAAGGGAGCAGGAATGAGGCAGTTATGCTAGGTGAGAAAGCAGGATGGTTATTGTGAGGTTACTTTACTTTAGGGGAAGGCAGGTATCTAGCAGGCGTTTCCTGAACAATTCCATTTCCAGGGGAGCCAAAATTGTGATAAAGTTAAGTCTCACCTTGGTGAGGTGAGGCTTAGCATGAGCAACTCCACCTGGGGCCCATTGTCTTGTTTTTAAAACTCCCTGTTTCTGACTAGACTCTCAGCCTAAGAGATGTGATTAAATAATAATAATAATAACAATAAATAAGGCAGTAGCTTGCCAGCTCCTCCCAGCTACTGCTCTGGAGTTCTCACACTTTTTGCTGAATCTCCCTGAGCTATTCATAGGTCATGATGTTGGGTTCACCTTCTGGAAGTCAGTTCTTCTCGTTCATTTTCTGTCTTGGGGAGATCATTTGCTTGGCAGTTCCTGCATTCTAATTTAGAACTATTTGTCTTTGGGATGTTTTTCTTTCCCTCTGGGTACATAGTTTCATTTAGCTCAGGGAAGAAGGCCTAAAGTTAGGCTCTGAATATCTATATCCAATTTGTGCAACCTAACAGAGCTACCTAAAAAAGAAAAAAAATTTCCTTTCAGATATCTTGCCAGCTTTCAGCCAGGACAAACAAAATATTCTTGGCAGTGTAGAACAAACCCTTAGACACAAGAGGTGTCCCCAAAGAGGGTGCAAAAGATGCTACCCATGAAGATTCAGTGCCATTCCCTGAAATAGCCCGAAGAAAGAAAGACTTAGCTTACCTGAGAGCTGGCAACAGTTGGTAGGATTCTCACTGCAAATGGAATACAACCCATATTTCTGTCCAGCCATATTTTGGGTTTGCCACCCTGATGACTGAGCCATCTGCATACACTCAAACTAGCAACCTGCATGTTCCAGCCAGGCAGAAGACCAGGCCAGGTTCTCGGGACACAAAATGAGGCAAACAAGGACATAAGTGTCCCTGAGAGAGAAAGGATCAGCAACCATCAGATACCCCCAAAACTAAATTCATAAGAGTCTGGATTTGCAACAGAAGAGGGCAATCTGAAATTTTACCTCTACTGGACAATACAGAGATCCAGGAGAGCCAACTCTGGTAAGAATTCTCACCTTTTGTTGGCTCCTACCACTTTCCCCAGAAGCCCTTCTGCAGGCTCTGGAGTGAGTGAGGTTTAAAATATGGTGAAGAGCCCTGGTATCTACCAGAATTTAGCAAGGTTTACCATTAATTTTAGTTTTAGTTTCCTCTTGGCTGTTTAAGGGAATAACTCATAGCTGTTTACTGGAGCATTCCTCAGAGTCCCCTCAGCCATGGGACAGGTGGTACAGGGACTACTAACTTGGTGGACTGATGTTTATGGTCTTAGAGCCTCTTGAGAAGGGACACACAATTCAGATAGAGGATTAGTAGACTCAGGTAAAGGAGGATGGAGGGGAGCAGTAGAAGTCCCATCAATCTCATAGTCTTGTTCTAGGTTCTTCTTGTATCATTAATTTTCATTAGACTTTTGGAATCTTGAAGCCTCTTGGAGTCCCCTGCATTCCAATTAAAATAGGTATCCTATTCTATTCAAGTTCATTTGACTTGGGAGCCCTTGCTTTCAAGTACATTCCTTAAACGAACAATCTTATCTAGTGGGAATGTTCTCCATAATGATCATTGTAATTCTAGGTTGTCCTTTTAAGATTCTGCCACTTTTCTTGTAGATATGTACAGTTTCCAAGAGCATGATTCCTATATAAATATAAGTGGGTGTGCTGGGAGGCAGCACATTCATTTCTTTGAAACTTCTAAGCCTGAGATCTCTCAGAGCCAAACTAATACCTAAGAGATATTAAATCCAAGCAGATAGGGATGAACGAGTGACCACAGGATCTCCACGGTATTGACATTTTTTGTGGCGGAAGAGTGGAACAACAAGGTGAAATTTAGAGCTGAGACTAGGAGAACCCCCCACCCCCATAGTCAATAGGTATTCAATGGAAAGCACAGAGGGCGAATGTGAAAATGGCAGCAGAAATGAGGAGGGGGTCCTTCTCTCTGATACTGGATGAGTATAAGGAGGCCACACTAAAAAGTTTTGAGGGACCACCAATAGTCCAGCCCCTGTGAGTTCTCTACATGGACCAGCTGAGCTCCAGGCAGGACAGGGGCCAGCTCTGAGGCCTAACTGCTGGGAGAAGCAAACTGAGCAGAACAGAGACAGAGGGACAAAGACAAAAGGGGGGAGGGGAAGAGCCAGGAAAGCCAGGAGCAGGCGGCCCTATTTTTGAACAGTAAAACAACAGTAAAAGGAGCTTTGAGGAGTCATAAAAGCTATCCTGAACCACGCCTCCTTTGAAAAGTTCAGGAAACCAGTTTCACACAAAAATCAGCCACAGGGAAGTATGCAAGTCAGATCCATACCAAGTTACTGTCAGCAAAAGAGAACAAGGAGCAGAAGAGCATCCCTGCAGACAATGAAAGCATGCCAGAAAGATATGCTCTCAAAATAGATTAAAACTGTAACCTATTAAAAAAAAAAAACTTGAAGAGATTAAGAAAAGGAGATAAGACCTTAAAGGATGGTAAAAATCAGAATGAGAAAAAAGTGAGAAATAAGGTGGCAACACTTGGATGTAAGAATCTGTGGTGCTCAGAGGTTTGTTTGTTTGTTTGTTTGTTTTCCTACCCAATGACTAGAGTGACATAGATGTAGGAGGACCCATGAGTATTAGCTATATAGGTCCTCCTAAAACTAAAACTCAGTGAGAGCTAAGGATACATTGTAGTTTATCATCACTCCATACCATGAGAGTATAGATACAGGAGAACTGTAGTAAAATGGAGGCGGATGGGCGGAGCATGTGGCTAAACAATTTTCACGTTGTCAGCAATCATACTGTCACCACTATCACTCCTCATATCGGTGTGGTTACTATGATACTTTCATGGATATAATACATAAATAAGCAAATGAGTAATTATGGAATATTCTTAGTCTGTCACTCCTGCCATCCTTGAGAGCCAAGATTCTCCGTGTGAAAGAAAGGGGCACATATATAATAGAGAAAAGTTTAAGTAAACATCCTTCAGGCTTAAATTTGAATTATAAGAAGAAAATGAACTCATGAGGTCCTGTGTGTGTGTGTGTGTGTATTTCTTAGCTCTGTGTACCACTGAAAATGCCTAGAGATAATGAACAGCATAGTAGCAATGAGTTAGTACCCAGATTGTGGTCTTGAAATAAACTTTGTCATGGAGACAAACCTGGGCATCTTAAGAAATAGCTTATTCCAGGTCTGGGGCAGACAAGCCACAATAAGCATGGATCATCTTGTCTCACACCTAGAGAGGATTGCCGGGAGACTACCAGATCCTACTTGGGTCAAGACAGAAGGACTCCAGAGGCGACTTAAAGAGTCTCCCACTAGCTGAAGTTGGGACAAATTGCATTTTAATAATGTTAATAATTATGATAGGTTGAAACTGATCAAATATGTCTAAATCCACGAGTTTATAGCATTAAAAAGTTAATCACTTTCAGAAAAATGATGGGAAATTACTTTATTATCTTTAAATACAGTGAGTAAATGAAAAGGGCCAAGGAGTTTCCTATGAACTGTACCACAGGTAATACAAGAGTGGAAGAGGACAAGTGTCTCTTTATCAAATATTCCAACAAATAAACTTATAAAATGTCTCACTCCATGTTCTGATCTTTGACTGCTGCCAGCATTTAAGCTGCATTCTCCCTCTTTTTGCCTTTTGGCCCATATCTGGGCAACCCAGGAGAGCTTGGTGCTCTCTCGCTTGGCACCTGGAAGTGGTTCAGACCATCCCAGCTCCATCTGTGCCCAGAAACCTCAGCCCCACTGTCTAATTGCCATAAAAACCATATGCCAGTCTCCTTTCCCTGCTTTCTCAACTCATTTTTGGGCCCCCTGAGGAAGCTAGCCATGCTCTTCCAAAAGCCCCCATCACACAAATAATAAACCCTTTCATTCCCTCTTCGTATGTGTATGTGTTTGTCAGTCTTGTCATCCAAACCAATTTTGGATGAGAGCCATCCTGTCTTTCAGAATGATCTCACCATAAACAAAAATGAAAAGATAGGCATAGAGTATAGCCATTCATAACCCCCAATTTAAAAGGTGTATCTAGGCATTGAACATAAAAGACTAATAACATCATAAAATGAGAGATACTTCAGGCATTGTGTAACTCTTATAATTTTTATAGAATTTAATTCTGTATATGTGTGTGGGGGGTTCAGAATAAGTGAAGGCAGGACAGATCTGGTACTCAGGCGCTGCTAATGGAAATACGGTACAAAAATAGTCCATGTCAGTACTATTTCCCTGGAAGGAGATTTGGCAATAAAGTCTAAGAAGCTTAAAAGCTGTAGAGTTCTTTGTCACATATCTTGTAGATATAAGATCTAAGGAATAATTAGTGACATGATAGAAGATTATATACAAAGATTTATAGCGTGGCAATGTAGTATCATAGAAAGTAGTTAGAAAGGGAGGGCATATAATAGCGAAACATAAAGGAAGAAGTGGAAAGGCATTTCATAAATTCAAAGATGCCTTTGGAAAAAATGTAATAAGCATCAGTGCTTGAAATATATGCAGAGTGTTGTTTTTGTTTGTTTGTTTGTTTTGTTTTTTAAAGCAAGAAACAATTTAGTATTCAAAATGGGAAGTGCGAGACGCTGGGGAGCAAGTGCTGCAGCGCAAACTGGTACAAACCAGTGTCGGAGCGCGGTTCTCCCATGAGCCTGTGAGAAGGGCAGCCCCGAGGCCAAGTCGGCAGGCGGCACTCAGCGCCCCGAGGTTTTGGGTTCACTCTGAACCGTTGTCTATAAAATTCAGTCCTTGGTCCACTTACTCCAGCAAGAATCTGAACACTCCTTAAAAGGAGTGATCGTGGGTAATGCCCCTACTTTTTCAAATAAAAAATGCAGATCTTCGTTGCCATCATCATCATCTTTGGCATCACGGTTTCTGTGCTTGTCAGGGATGCCCTGGGGTCCCTCAAGGCCACTTTCCACATCAAACTGTAGCATGCTCACGAGAATATCAGTCTCCCTGGTAAGACTGTGAGTTCCAGGGAACCGCCGAGTACGTGTCTGCCCTGTTCCCTGCCGGAACCCTGGCTCCCAGCCCGGAGCCTGGCACGGAGAGAATACCTGATTAATATTTGTCAAACGAAAGAACAAATGTTCCTGTGACAGATGTGCTCCTGGGGAACCAATTCTCCAGTGTTTAAGCCTTCTTTATCTAGTGGGAGCTGGACTGAAATTATTTATGGGAAAGAATGCTGCATGGCCTACAGCAATATAATGGATTGCTATTAAATGGGGGGTCATACTACTTCGGTGTTGACCCTATCTACCTTTTATTGTATCCTAGAAAGTATAGACATTGTGCCGAGGGGTTCATATTCATTATATCTAATTCCTAACCCACCTTATCTCTCTGAAATTAGGACTCAGAGACTGGTGTGGCAAGGCCAAGACCAAAGACTGGGAGATGCCAAGTCAAAGCGACTGTTTCAGGAGCTCATGTGTGGTATTAAGGATCAAATCAAGAAATGAAAGAAAATGGGAGGTATCTCTAGATGTCTCCCAAGAAGGGAACAAAGAGGAATGTCATCAGTAGGCAGTGAGCCTAAGTTGCTGGGAAACTCAGAAATCTCTCAGATATTTCAGCTGGTTTGTTCAGCTTTATCTGAAAAGGAAATAAGGAAGACGGGGTTCTTCAGCTAGATACTTTAATCCTTCAGGGAAGGCAAAAGATGGTGTTAGAGATGAGAGCAGCTTTTTTTTTCTTTTTTTTTAACCCTGTGAAAAACTCTTGAAAAGGTGAAACCAAAAGGTTGCTGAGGGAAATGAGGGCTTGAATCAGGTAGAAAGTTTTTTTCGAGTTTTTGATAAAACTTTCGCTGTATGGAGATTCACTATTGAAAGGTGAAGACGAGTGAGCAATTAAAGCACTAATGGGACACAAGGTTAGCAGAAACGAAACAAATATCTAACTAATGATCAGTTTGACAGTTTCATCTAGGAATGTATACCCATGGAACTTTAATTTGACACTTGACACTAAAAATGGAAATTCAAGGCTGGTTTCTGACCTTAACATTAATCACTTAGGAAGAATGGTTAATAACAGAGAATTGAAAGCCTTTCATAAATGGGATTCAAAACTAATACTGAAAGGAAAACATTAAGATTTTTAAAAACAATGAAAAACTGGTTGCTAACTAGTATTCATCCAGTGACTAATGATTAAAAAAAAAACAAAACTCAAGAATTTCTAGATGCTGACATTTTTTAGAAGAATTTTCAAGTCTTTAGTTTAGTGAGAAAAATGCATTTTACCACCCTGAGACAGAAAATGTCCTAGGTAACTTAGGTCATGTTAAATAAGATACGAATTGATAAAATTCTTAGTGTATTTTGCAGACCATTGTTTTTAATACTGCCTGCATATTAGAATCTCCTGGACAGCTGAAAAAAATATTCATTCTGGGTCTCTACTCCAGACTAATTAAACCAGAACCTCTGGGAATGAAAATCAGTAATTTTAAAAAGCTTCCCTGGTAATTGTATTTTGCTGCCAGGTTGAGGATCCCTAATTTAGACAGTGAAGAGTAAGATTATAAACAGAATGAGAGTAAGAACCATGCAAGATTTTTTTCGAAGCATTGCCTGGAACATGATAGATAGCCAATAGAGACTTACTGAATGAATTGAGTAATTTAGTAATCCTGTAATCTATAATTAGGAGAGCCTACCAGTGCTTCCCACCACATAGTGTCATTTTAAAAATTTCTTGTGCTGAATAATTACTTACTTTCAGTTCTCCTTGAGCATGTGTTCAACTAATAGTATTTTCTAGTTCCCAGGGTCCTGGGATGGAGTACCACATCGGGTTCCCTGCTCTGTGGGAAGCCTGCTTCTCCCTCTCCCTCTGCCTGCCACTCCCCCTCCTCGTGCTCTCTCTCTCTATTAAATAAAAAAATAAAATCTTAAACAACAACAAAAAAATAAGAGCCCTTGAATGGCTTCATATTTCACCCTGGGAGAAAACAGCAGATCCTCAGCCTGCCCTGCAAATTCCTGCCTGGTCTGGACCCTGCTTACATGGCCTCAAGATTCTGCCCCCACTCAGTACCTGCCACCTACACAGTCTTCAACTGGAACATACTTCCACTGCTGCAGGGTCTTTTCAAATGCTGTCAGTGCTCCACTTGCCCCCTCTTCACATGTTAGAGCACGGCTCAAGTATTTATGGTACCGCTGGGCATCTTCATAACTCTTCAAATTGCAATCAATGATTAACTATATAATTAACTTATTAATATTATCTGCCTATAAATTCCCCATTAGAAGAGAAATTCCCTGAGGACAGGTACTGTGTTTACTACATTGACAGTTCTATTTCTACTGTTTGCACGAGGCACGCATTCAAGAAATGATCACTGACAAAGTGAATGAATGGATTCTCCTCTATCAGCACCAGAAACTTGGGTTATAAATCTCTAAGCACAACCAGTCTTTGAATTGAAACTTAGGAGTCACTGGGCTCCATGAGTGCTAGCTGACCCATACTTACATAGTATCTGTGTTGTGTTTTGTGTGTGGCTGGATGGATAGCAGTTGATCTATGTTCTCACCCATTGTTCTCTCTGCATTGGTGTTCTTAGGTTCCCTGCTATGTGGCCCTTTGTCTCTTCACTTCCACCATCTGGGCCTATTACCAGTTATTTCTCCTTTTCTCAATTCCTTCCCAAGGGCCAGGAACTTCCCATGATTTGGCAGCTTCCTTGACCTTCATCATACCTGATTTGATGGCTGTCTTACTTCCAAAGTCTGCCTACTTCTCTGCCAAGATACTTAGGAACTGTTACTCTCAGAAAAATATTGAGAAGATAGATTTTTCCCTCTCTTTGAGTTCATGCTTCATACTTGGCTTCAGGGCCATGAACTTCAAGGTAAAGATGATTAGTTTTTTTAACCCTGGGATGAGCTGCAAAGCCCCACAGCTCATTTCCCACTGAATATGTCATGGATCTCCTTAGCAGTCCCTTGAAAAACAAAAATGACATAGCTAGTTCTTCAAGAGGGTGAAAACTGTCTGACTAGGACTTCAGAAATGAAAGCTGTTTGGAAAAAAAATTGAAAATTACATGTAATATTATTGGGCCTGGAAACTGTTATACTCAGCATTTATTCATTCCTGAGTTAATCAATGTAACGAGCATTTACTGAATGTCTGATATGGACCAGGCACTGTGTTTATATGTAGTTGGTGATACAATGGTGTACAAGGCAGACGGGAGTTCTGCCTGTGTGAGCCCTACACTCATGTCGCAAGAAACACAGAGTAAACAATCAAATATACATGTTATGGCAAGTGTAGCCAATCAGGATATCAGGAGTGAGTTATAAGCACTGAAAATCTCCATTTGCTTTCATAGCAAGAAAGGCGATGCTATTATGCCTCGGCTGTGCTATTGCACTGCCATTACTACAGTGCTTCTCAAGGTGCGACTGCAGGTCCCCTAGTTGGTCATGAAATTCCATTTTTGAACATTTTTAATTAATAAAATAGATCAGGAAATATCAGGGATTATCTCACATAGTAAAAGTAGGTATTGATTATTGTTTTAGGTTTAAATGTGTGGATACATTGGTTCTGATGTCTCACTGTAGGACCCTCATCAAAAATGCGCAAAAGCATGACTTTTTAAAAAAAGATTACTTATTTGACAGCGCTGTCAAAGCAGGCTCCACACTGAGCAGAGAGACCATTGTGGGGGCTGCATCCCAGAACCCAAGATCATGACTCCAGCAGAAGGCAGATGCTTCACCGACTGAGCCACCCGGATGCCCCATTCGAGGGTTTTGAACAGTGTTCAGCAGGGTGCCAGTGGGGAGAGGTTGGGAGATGATTTCGTATGAGTGCAGCTGTCTCTGGTCGATTCTGGGGCACGTGTTGCAGCAGCCGCGTGGGCAGTTGTCTTGAGCCTCTCATTCTAATTCTACCTGATGTGGTTCCGCTAGACAGAAGGGCTGTAGTTCTGTTCCTGAATCAGCTTTCAGCATATCCCTGAATCTGTCCAATTTACTGTGCAGAGAAGTTCCCCAGCTTAAACCGTTTCTCATTAGAGAATGATTTAAAAAGAAAAAGGCTTTGCCTGCCTATTACTACTGAAGAAAACGTTCTGGGGAGAAAGAGACTTCCCTTAATCTGGGACCTGTAACTCATGCACTCCAATAATGATTTGCAATAAATCCACCTAAATCCTCATCATGTCACCTTTTTAATCCTCAGCTCCTTCTCTACATATCAAGCTTGGGAGAGCGCAAATCCCCTTATTTATGAAGAAAAACCCATAGCACCATAACCTGAGAACTTAGTTCCATCTGTACAGGACTGCAGCCAAATGCATCTTGGTGAAATTTTGATGAAAATAGAATTTTGTTTGCCAGATGAGGAAAGTGAGAACCAGAGGCCCTGGGACTCCAAAGAGCCCTGTCTAGACAGCTAAGATGCATTTTTCCAGGTTTTCTTATACTGCTTTTAAGATTAGACCAGATTCAACTGACAATAAATGATCATTTCTAAAAAACCTACTCTTGAAAAAATTCAGATGTGAAAAATCTGAATTTAGATGGGAGCATTTGAGTTTAGTCACCGTATCCAATGCTGAGGGAAAATTGGGAAAATTCTTTTAAATATTTAGTAAGGATTGTGTGCCAGGCAGTGTACTGAAGCCTTAGAAACACTATCTCATTTTACCCTCATAACTATTCTCTGAAGTAGATGCTGTTAACATCCCCATTTTGCAGGTGAGGAAAATGAAGCTAAAAAAAAAAAAAAAAAAAAAAGGCTTCCTCCCAGACACCCGGGTGGCTCAGTGGGTTGAGCATCTGACTCTTGATTTCGGCTGAGGTCATGATCTCATGATGGTGAGATCGAGCCTGGCATCAGGCTCTGCACTGGGTGTGAAGTCTGCTTGAGATTTTCTCTCTCCTTTTACCCTTTCCCCAGTGCACGCTCTCTCTCTTTCTCTTTCTCTCTCTCAAATAAATGTTAAAAAAAAATGTTCATTCACTGCCTGAGACTATGATGGAGCTAGGTTCTGAACCCTGTCTATACTCTTTTTAATTCCAATACAACACAATAAGATTAATTCCCTAAAATATAGAAGCCCCCAGGGCAGGGTTTGTCAGGTTCCCACTATTGTCCAGTACTGTGAAGTTAATAGCTCAGGCTGGCATCTAGGAAAGATGCTGACTTAAGGTTTAGAAATGGAACTCTTCCCTTTCTTTCCATAATTTGACCAAAAAGACCAAAAGAATCCAAAAACAGGGGGAAGAAAACCCACATCAGTACAGGAAGCCAGAATGGCATCATGCCCATGTCAGAAACTTGCAGGAATTTCCGCTGGTGGTATAGAAAATGGAATGGGTTTAAGGGAACTAAATCCTTAGGAGCGGGTAGGGCAAGCTGCAGGACAGAGGGGTCTCCCTCTGGGTTCCTCTTACACTGGGGATCAGTCAACAGCAGAGTCAGCCCAGCAGGCAGACGTTCCATCAGAGGAAAAGCCCTGGGGAGGTGGACTGCATATCGAGAGGCAATTTAAGAACAGCTGGGTAGATTTATTTTTTCTGTCCCTCTATGAATGCCAAGAAGGTAACAAAACATTACCAACAGCAAACGTGTAAATCAGAACATGCAATTCATTCAAAATAAAAACTGTTCCTAAGTAAGAGCCTGTTGCAAGGAATGGAGTATATGTTTATTTCTTAGCCTTGGGATGACACAAGGAAGAGTCTGTTGGACTATGTGGTACAGAGAGAAAGATGGTGCACTATTTGCTGGTGGAAATTTGGCTCTTACGATTCCCTTTTTTTGTATGTCTGAGCCCCACCTCCTGCCCATCATATAAGACCCAGCACAAAAGCCCACTCTTTCATAAAGCCAATCCTGAACCCCTCTGATTCTCATCCCCCTGAGACAGTGGTAATAGCTACATCTTTTTCTGGGTGTTTGCTGATCATTGTTTACTCTAATTTCAAAAGATGTAGTACTCCCTAAGTATTTAGGGAGGCATACAGCGAAATACATTTCCCCATGACCCAAGCCTCAGTTTTCCTCTTTTTAGCTTCTTGAATGTCTCCAAAGACAGTTGTCTATACCAGCAAATAGAAGTTCCTCTGCACATTGTTTTTCCCCTTCCCTCCTTTATCTTAGCATATCTTTTTTTTTTTTTTTTGAAGTTTTATCTATTTGAGAGATCAAGAGGTGGTGGAAGGGCAGAGGGAGAGAGAGAATCTCAAGGATACTCCCCGCAGAATGCAGAGCCTGACATGGAGCTCAATGCCAAGACCTCAAGATCATGACCTGAGCCAAAACCAAGTTAAGACACTTAACTGACCAAGCCACCCAGACGCTCTTCATCTTAGCATCTATCTTTGGAGAATATTCTACAACAGACATACAGATCCCCTCATTTATTTTCATGGGTAGCTAGCATTACCCTTAGGTCTCCCTCTTTTGAATCCCAGTGGGGTTTCCTGCATTGCCACTGTTAAGCTTGTATCTCTTGTGTTCGAGATCTAGTGTCCACATGCAAGCTCTCTTCTCTGCTGGATTTTAACTCACTGATAGCCAAAATTCTCCATCATTTTTTGTCACATTTCCTTTGGGCTTATTATAACTAAAGGTAGAAGTATGAAATAATTTAACTGTAAAGCTCTGTCAAGCTATGCTCTGACCATTTTGTCATAGAACAGTGATTTTTTTAATTGAGATATAATTTTAAAACAATTATATGTACAAATTGTGTTTGGTTTGATAAGTTTTGAGAGTTGTAACAGCCAGTCAGATCATGTTGTGGATTATTTCTATCATTCTGGAAAACTCTCTCATGCAGCCTTCCAGTCAGTTTTTACCCCCCACCCCTGCCCCACCATACACACATCAGAGGCAATGATTTTCTGATTTCTGTGACCATATATCAATCTTCTATATACTTTTATTTTAAAAGATTTTATTTATTTATTTGAGAGATTATTATATTATTATATTATATTATTATATATACTATATATTATATATACTATATATTATACATATTATATTAATATATTATATTAATAGAGAGTGAGAGAGCATAAGCATAAGCACAGGGAGGGGAAGAGGAAGAGGGAGAAGCAGAGTCCCCGTTGAACAGGGAACTCGAAGCAGGACTGAGTCCCTGGACTCTGAGATCATGTGAACCGAAGGCAGACACTTAACAGACCAGGCCACCCAGGCACCCCTCAATCTTCTATATTCTTTTACATAATTAAATGGAATAACACGGTACTTATGCCCATGAATAGTCCTTTTCATTGCTGAGTAGTATTTTATTCTATGAAATGTGTTCATTTGTTCTCTGGCTAATGGATTTTCATCCCCTCTCCAGTTTTACCTATTCTGAATAAGGTTGCTATAATCATCCTGGTACTAGGCCTTTTGTGGACCCGTATCTTCACTTCTCTTGGGTACATACCTAGGAGTGCAAACCCTGGGTCATGAGGCATGAAAGTGTTTGACTTTAATGAGAAACTGCCAAATGCTTCTCTGAGATTATTGTATCATGTTAAAACTCCACCAGCAATATAGAAAGGTCTCCACACTCATTTTTGCCAACTTCTGATATTGCTGTCTTTATTTTGGCAATTCATGTGTATGTATGAAATGATATCTCAGAGTGGTTTTCATTTGCATTTCATGATGACTAGTGACGTTAAGAAGCTTACTGACCATGTGTTTATCTTCTTACGTGAAGAATCACTTGCAGTCTTTTGTCCTTTTTTCTTTTTTTTTTTTTTTATAAAGTTGCTTTTTACTTCTGGATATGAATCATGTATCAAATATATGTTTAAGAAATATTCTCTCCTGGTCTGTGGCTTGCCTACTTAGGTACTGAATGAGGTCTTTTGATGAGCAGAAAAAAAATTTTTTTTAAGATTTTATTTATTTGTTTGACAGAGATCACAAGTAGGCAGAGATAGAGAGGGAAGCAGGCTCCCCGCTGAGCAGAGAGCCCGATGCGGACTCGATCCCAGGACCCTGAGATCATGACCTGAGCTGAAGGCAGTGGCTTAACCCACTGAGCCACCCAGGCACCCTGATGAGCAGAAAATTTAAATTTGATAAAGTCACATTTACCTTTTGTTTCCCCCTTTGTCACGACTGTTTTTTGCATTCTGTGTAGGAAAACTTCTGCCTTCAAGTCATGAAGATACTCTTTCCTGTGTTTATTTCAAGAAGCTTTATTCCCTTAAGCTTTCTGTTTAGATATATGATCTAACTTGAATCAGTTTTTGTATGAAATGAAGTTTTTATTCCACGTGAACATCCAGTTATTCCAGCTCCATTTGTTAAATCGCGTTCCTACCTGCATTGTCTTTGTGCCTTGAAATTCAGTTGTCCGTGGATGTGTGGGCCTGTATCTGGATTCCCCATTCTTTCCCGCTGACCCACTGATCTATCCTCCACCCATACCAGCCTGTCTTGATTACTATAACTTGATTTTGAAATCAGAGAATATAAGTTCTCCAATTTAGTTTTTTGTTCAGGATTGTTTTTCTTATTCTAGACCCTTGGAATTTCCATATAGGAAGATTAGTCTGCCATTTCCTTCCAGTCCTGCTGGGATTTTGCTTAGGACTATATTAAATCCACAGATCATTTTGGAGACCTTCACAGTTTTAAGGCTTCTGATCCAGGACAATTATATACCTCTTCATTTATTTAGATTTTATTTAATTTCTCAGAGGATATCTTGTAATTTTCAGTACAGAAGACTTGCATATATTCCATTAGGTTTATTCTAATATGCTTAATATTTCAGCTACTACTATAAGTTTAATTATATTTTCCAACTGTTCATTATCAAAATTGTACAAATACAGTTGATACATGCCACGTATTTTAATGCTTATGTTTTGTCCATGACTTACCCTTTTTATCATTATGAAATGTCCTTATTTTCCCTCTGGTAGTTTTCCATGTTCCAAAGTCTACTTTGTTGGGCAGAATATGGCTATGCCAGCTTCCTTATGCTCTGTGTATGCATGGTATACCTTTTCCAGTTATTTTACCTTCAACCTGTCTGTGTCTTTATGTTTAAAGTATGTTTCTTATTAGCAGTCTCGCATTTTCGTCTTTTCTGACAGTGCCTGCATTTTACATATAGCACCAAGTATTGATACGGTTGGATTTTTTTAAAGCTTTTATTTATTTATTTCACAGAGAGATCAGAAGTACGCAGAGAGAGAGGGGAAGGGAAGCAGGCTCCCCACTGAGCAGAGAGCCTGATGCGGGGCTCAATCCCAGGACCCTGGAATCATGACCTGAGCTGAAGGCAGAGGCTTTAACCCACCGAGCCACCCAGGCGCCCTCATACAGTTGGATTTTATGTTTGGCTTCTTAACATTTGTTTTTTTTTATGTCTATTATTAGTTTACTGGGTCTGCCATAACAAAGTACCAGAAGCTGGATAAAGAACAGAAGTCCATTTTCTCATAGCTCTGGAGGCTGGACGTCCGAGATTAAGGGGTCAGAAGGCTGGTTCATTCTGAGAATGGGGAGGGAGGGAGGAAGCTGTCCTGGGCCTTTCTTCTTGGCTTGAAGATGGCCATCTTCTCTGTGTATCTTCACAACCACTGTCTCCTTTTGCTTGTCTGTGTCCAAATTTCCTCTTCCTATAAGGACCCAGTCATAATGGATTAGGGCCTACCCTCAATGACCTCATTTTAACCTAATTACCCTTTAAAGACTCTCTCTCCCTATACACTCATGTTCTGAGATCATTTGGGCTTCAAAGTTCAACATAGGAATGTTGAGGGGACACACTTCAGCCAATAACAATGTCCTGTCACTTCTGAGTTCCTTTGTTCCTCCTTCCCTGCTTTCTTTTAGATAAATCAGGTATATTTCCGGGACTCCATTTTTGTACTTTTCATTGACTTTTGAGCTATACCTCTTTGTGTTACTTTTTTAGTTGGTTGCTCTAGAGATCACGATCTGCAACTTCAGCTTCTTACAACCAACTTCAGGATTATGACATGGCCCTTCTGTTGACCTCCCCCTGACCTTTGTGCTCTTATTCTTTTAGATTTACTTTTACATCTGTTATGAACCCCACAATGTTGTCCTTAATTTTACCATGAACATAAACATATCTTTGAAAGAAAGGTGCAAATGAGAAAAAGTTACCAGTCCTTCAGCAGTTATGTATATAAAAAGTAATGAAAAGTTGTATGCCACTCTAAAGAAATATAAAAATACATAAACATATTTCCATACAGTATTATTAATTATCATTAATTAATAAGGATGTATGTGACCTTTTATTTTCATCCAGCAGGTTAAACATGCTGTTCTGTTGGCTCTGGCCTCCATGGAAACAGCAGTTTCTAACCTTTGCTGTCCTAGCCAGAGAGATGAATGCTAGGCACAAAGGCAAAGTCCTGAAGAAGGAACAGACTGTCTTCCGTGTAACACTGGGCTTACAGACTATCACTCCCACCCAGATGTAGGAGTGCAGACACAGGAATGCTGCAGACATAGGAATCCTTCTCTACCATAGCCCCAGGAAGCTCTTTGTCAAGGCCCAGCAGGGCTTCAGCACATAAACAGAGCTATACCACCTGAGTTGTAGCACCACTGGGTCTGTATGAGAAATCACTGATGGACTCTTTGTACCCCATCGTTTACCCTTTGCAAGGATGATGGGAAAGAGAAGAGGCAAAGAGAGAAGGTACCTTCTTAAGGTAGGAATAATGTGATTTCTGGGAGTGACTCTCTTCTGGTGACAATACTGGGACTTGGAGAGGTTGAGAAGGTTTTGATGTATAGTCGTGGAGCTACCAGTGAGGATGGAATGGTTGCCTTGGTCCTCTCTGTCCTCCAACCAGCCCTTCATTCTTTGCATCACATAGCCTTAGGGCCTTGATGGCAGAGATGAGAATCAAAATGGATTGTGCCAAGCGTGGGCATCTGGGAATAAGCCAGGGCGCTGCTGTGTGAGCATGTCCCCTCTCTTTGCTTCCCATACCCTGGCTGTCACCCTGGCAGTAGCTACTCACATTCCAAACTGAGATTCTCATTTGAAGACACCCTAAAGGCTCTAATATCAGGCAGGGCCCAACTGCTGGAATGAAAAGCAAGTCACTAAATTCAAAAGGAGACTAAGAGGTGGTAAGTGCTTCACCTAAATTATTTCATGTACATAGTGTTTTAAAATTCATAACAGGTGAATGTTCTATCAACCCATGATATTCCAGATGTAATTATCTTAACTGATGAACTTGAATTTTGAATATAAAACCTCATTAGAATATGCCATTATGCAGTAATCGTTATGATCTGATAGATTTGACAGATAGTCATATATCATATTTCCAAATATAGGCGACTGTAAATATCCATAGTGAATTCTGCTTTGAAAATGTTGCTAGGTATTTGTTTTACACTGACAGTTAATACTTGGAGTGAACATTCTCATACAGTAAATTGAACCAAATTAAATAATCTCAGAGCCTGCTTGTCTGTCATTACTTGTTAGGCCTATCTTGTTTGTGAAAGAGAAAAAAGAACTCAACTGAAATTAGCCAGAAAATGGGAATGGGAAGGGTAGTTCTTGGCTCAGAGATCTGAAAACTTAGAAATACTTCTGCATTCAGGCATCTCTTGATCCAGTAACGCCTGTGTTGTAACCAGAGCCTGGTTTTCTGTTTTGCTCTGCCCTGGAGGGTCGGCTTCCTCTTCAGGCTTCACACATTGCACCTGTCCACGTTCTGAGCTCTTTGCTCTTTTTCACAAATGGCTGCTGCTAACTGCAAGCTCATGGATATCCTTGAACTATCTTGTCAAAATTAAATATTGTATGTTTCATTTCGAGGCACACACTTAGGTCTTTTATTCCTGGGTACTCCAGCAAGGGAGTATGTATCTACACTGCATAGTTGCGTGAATTACCATTATCATCATCGTCATCCTCCTCCTCGTGTTCATGCCAGAATATTGTACTCGGCACACTGCATTCTGCTCTTTTCCATTCCTGGAAGTCATTCCTCATTAAATCCCATACTTATTTCAAGACCTGGCTTTAGGTCTTCCTCATCCAGGGGGCCTTCTGCAGTCCCTCTCAGGAATGTCTGCCTTGGATGGTATTTTTTGTTTACATTCTTTGTCCTGCTGCGGTTTGATCTGTCTTCCTAGCTGGGTGGTAAGCTGCTCCAGGGCAGGGGCCTTGGCTTCTCCTTTCTGTATCCTTAGTCTAACGTAGTCGTCCGGAACATCAGGAGTTCCGTAATTATTGATTATCACTGGAGTCTGTGGAATTCTCATTCCTTAGAGGACATCAGGAGACCTTCATGCCACGTGGGAAAGCTATTTATTTAGGCCACATCCCAGGACAGTCTCCTTTGTCTGAGTGCTTACAGTTTTATTCTGCAAAATTACATTAAGCATGCCCATAGGACAAGGTCTGGGGGGAAACACAGAGCTCCTCTGCCTTCTGCCTGTGGAGTCAGGGGTGTCACCCCCCGCCAGCATATCAATGTGTTTACTAGCAACCAAATTGCACTGAGCTTTGTTGTCCAGAGATTTTACTGAAGTTCCATTATGTAGGCGTGTTCATGAGATGAATGGCCTTGTGCTGGAACTCAGTCTCCAGCTCCCTCCTGTCCCAGAGGTTGGGCTGGTCTATGTCACCCCTCTCTAATTGCATGGTAGATCTTTCTGGTGACCAGCCCAGCTGGCACAATGGAAGCTATCTACAGTCTCCACCATGAGTCCCCTTAATAGCATAACAGATACCCCATCTCTAAGGGAATTTCAGGGGTTTTAGAAACTCTGTATTAGGAACCAGGAACAAAGACCAGACAAATTCCTTATTATACTAAAGGGAGTTTATGGGAAGATGAGTGATAATACACCTTTATTGTGAGATAAAGTCTACATGGAACTAATTAAAGCACTGAGTTTAAAGACTGAGTTTTATGGTTATACTGTTAGCACTGTTGTTCCTCCCTCCTTTTTACTCTGCTCTCCAGAACTCTACGAAGATTCCAGCCATTTAAAGGACCCAGCCCATATAGTGGGTGGTGTTGTCATGGCATAACTCAGCATGAAATGGGATCTTCTGTAATCTGTGTTTTAATGTAGTTAATGAAGGCTAGGACAACTTCTGAAAAAAGAAACTATTTTGGCCGTTCTTCATAAATGTTTCCATTACAAGAAGAACAGAGAGAAAGCTGGGTGACCTCCTAGCTATATAATATTAGGAAGGAGGAGTGACAATGGCAGCAAAGTCAGATCTTGTCAAGTTACAGATACAATGAGCATACTCACTGAAGACTTAGTTGGGCCAGAGTAAGAGCTGTGGTCTTTACGTTCTACCATACTATTTTGGAGCTGCATCCCTGGATGAACTCTCTTTGAGCTTCCACTAGGTCTTCATGTCACCACTGGCCTTGAAAGCAGGCAAAAAAATGCTCTGAGAAAGCATTTGAGTGGGATCACTACAGTGAACCATTGTCAGCCACCCATCACTTCCCAATCATGGTATGTTATATGTAGACTGGTGTTCATATGATTATGCTTAGTGAAAAAAAACAAGTTACAAAATTAAGCATGAATAAGACCCGAGTTCCGTCCTTCTACACATATGCAGGTGGGCCTAAAAAAATACTAGGGGGACATATCAAAATATTAATACTTTAACATTATGACTCATGGCATTATCATTTATTTATTTATTTGTTTTTATTTAAATTCAGTTAGCCAACATATAGTACCATTTATTTTTCATTCTCTTCTTTATTCTCTTCAAAATGCTTACATTGTTTATGCATTAGTTTTATCATAATAAACATGCTTTAAGACAGGGTGTATACATTGCCTGCCTGTGTGTGCCCTGCCTTGTAATTACCATATTCACTTTATTCCCCGTGTGCCTGAATGATACTTGTTTCTCGCCAGGTGGATTTAAGCTTGGGGTCTACAGGCACAAAGCCTCCAATTTTGTGTGCATGGTTGCCTTTATCTTAGTTCTTGCTGTTGATCAGTTTCTGGGTGCACCAGACTTGCTTTCTTTGAGCAACTGGAAGAAATAAAATCCTAGAGGCCAAAATTTGGGATGAATATGGAAAGGTGCTCAAAATATCAGTAGCCTAAATTCATCTTAAAACTGTGCAGTCTTCTCTAACTCCCTTTTTGAGTGAAGCCCATGCAAGATTTTAGAAGGCTGGGGGACTCAGTAGGTTAAGCCTCTGCCTTCGGGGGCCTGGATTCTGGCCTTGCATTGGGCTCCCTGCTCAGTGAGGAGTCTGTTCTCCCTCTCCCTCTGCTGCTCCCCCCCGCAAATAAATAAATAAAATCTTAAAAAAAATAAGATTTTAGAAGGCCATCCTTTCCTCAGAGCCCCCTGCTAATTCTGGACACAGCACATTACTTCCCTTAAAGTAAGGCTGAGGATTCAAACAAGAGGTCTGAGAAGTATAGAATTGGTAGGAAATATTAAAGAATGAATACTAGTTTATCCTAGAATATGGCCAAGGAAAATATTCAATGATTAAAAAAAAAAAAACCTATCCTATAAGAGCTTGTAGAGTACTATGGGGAGCAGAACAGCTACCTTGCACGGGTCTAACGCCTATGATGTAGCTGGAAGTCCTCTCAGCAAATCTGTAACTTAAGGACATTTTCCCCAGTTCCATGATGCCCCAGTGTCAGCAGGTGCTGGCTAGAGAAATAGCCACCTTTGAGCTCAAAGGCACCTCCCTTTCTATCTTGCTGCCTCATTTGTTCATCCATTCCCTCTCTCACTCACTCGTTCACTTACTCATAGAAAGAGAATTCAAAAATAAACATGGGCACCTTTGGTGATAAGGCTTTGCTAGGCCTTGTGGGAGTATACGGGATACAATATTTGGTTTGACTTCTTTCAAATGAATATCACCCAATACACCTTATGCTTCTGCTCAGTGATGTATATTATCGGGTTTCAGAGTTTTCTACCCTTTAGAGCCCTCAACTTAAAATGGCTAAATCCTTTTTTCCCCTTTCCACCTGCAGTCTGTTAAGTATAAATTTGGACATAATTTAGAACACATGGATCTTCAGTATACTAAATTTTACACTGTAGGACTCTTTCCCATCTCCAAATTATCTGAGAAAAAAGAAACAAGAGTCCTCTCTGTCTATTAAACTTTCAACTAAAGTAACGAAGACCCCATTTTTGACCCATGGGAACTGGCTGTGGTGGCCCTTGCTGGCCTTCTTCAGGTAGTGCCCCTGCCAGCATCATGAATTAAGTTTTGGCAATAGAAATTTCATCAGACAGAATTAATTAAAGAATTCAAAAAAGTTAAGAGATTTTAAGAGGGCCAAAGGGGAAATGCACACATTATTAGGTGAAGAAACAAATTTCCTAGAGGTATGGTTTAGAAATACGCTATTGAGGGGGAGCTCTAGAAGCTTTCTCTCCCTTTGTGATACTAAAAAAGAAACTGGATTCTGTCAGAAGGTCTTACATAATTTTTCCTACCAAGATGAATTTTAAGTTAGGCATTTTCTAGTAAATGTCCTTGTTTGCAAGAATTGCTTCCCTGATACTATGATACACTGCTGTTCCCTTTCATCTAAGTCATGTGTATTTCCCTATCTGACCATTCAAGCTATTGCAACCAGAGACACAAAAAAGAAATTACTTTGGCTGGTTTCCCAAGATGTTGGGATAGGTGCTGTCATTTATAGCCACTGGTTAGGAGAAATCTTGTGAAGGGGCAAGGGAATCCATCTGTGAAACTTTATCTGTTTCACTGCAGCGTGATGGAATATGAACACCATTCCATTAGTGTTTCCATCCACTGACTGAATAGGTCTTTACTCCAGAGTGGTAATGACAGTGCAAATAATCAATGACTTACTAAGAAGAGGAATAGGGATTTACAATCAGTCATCTTATATCAAGACCCAAATGCAGTTTGAAACTGGGGGGAAAAAAAACTCATGTGAAATTGAAATTCCCCATGCTACTCCTGGGCCCATCACTCAGAGCTTTCTGTCTCCATTAATAGGTAGCTCTTTTTTTCTGTACAAGACAAGCAGCTGGCTCATATCCCAAGGCCCTGACTTCATGGAGTTTGTGCCTAACCCCCAGGCATGGCCTCAGGAATTTTCCTTTCTTGCCAGGCATAATTTGTCTAGGAACTAATTCGGTGTTTCAATAGATTTACTCTGTTGGTAGGTGTGTACTAAACAACTAAGTGATTTGCTTTAAAAGTCATATACCAGGTCAGTTTAGCAAACAGATTTCTTAGGGCTGATGTCTGGTCAGCATTTATTTAAATTTTGCATGATCAAAGAGGGATACTTCATTCATTTCTAAATATTTATCAAGGGCTTAGTTTACACTAGGTGATGTTCTAGGCCCTGGAATTTTGGCAGAAAAAGAAGATAAACTTCCTTCTGTCACGATGTGCATGAGTATGTTGGAGAAGAACCTCAATAAGTGAATTGGAGGGACGCCTGGGTGGCTCAGTTGGTTGGACAACTGCCTTCGGCTCAGGTCATGATCCCGGAGTCCCGGGATCGAGTCCCGCATTGGGCTCCCAGCTCCACGGGGAGTCTGCTTCTTCGTCTGACTTTCTCCTCGCTCATGCTCTCTCTCAAATAATAAAATCTTAAAAAAAAATTTTTTTTAAGTGAATTGGCAAAAAGAAAGGGGGGGAGAGAGAGGGCAAAGGCAACAGAGAGGAAGGAAGAAAAAAGAGCAGGGAAAGTGAGAGGGAGGGAGTAAGGGAGGGAAGGAAGGAAGGAAGGGGCAGTAAGAACTCTGAAGGAAACATGGAATAGACTATATGTATATAAACCATGGCATTTGTATGCTCACAGCTCTCGTTCAGAGGAACATATAAATTAGAGCCATTTGATTTTAAAGGTCAGAGGCCTTGATAACCCAGCAGATCAGGGGGACTTCACTGCTGGATCATGGCCATGTTGCTCTCTGCAGTGTTCCTAAAAGACTGTGTGACATGGAGATAACTCTCTGCTCCTCACTCCCACAATAGAAAGAGCATCAAGTTTCAATTATACTCCACTTTGTGAAGAGTCATACTTGATATTACCATATGAAAGTTTCTGGAAAGTCCTACAATACCTATTTTAGTAATAATTCCCCAAACTTATTTTGATATGGAATTCTCCCCCCCCTCCTTAGGAACCTGCCACCTTACTTGTGTTCCAGTGGTTATCACATGGGTAGGATGGCCAGTGGAAGGGGGATCATTGAACAAAAAGCATTATCAGTGAGACACTCAGCCTTACTAGAGAGTGGCCAAAAGACAGTCAAAAAGCAACATCCATAATCTAGGAATTCATAATATGAATATGAGTCAGTTCAGTTTACTTGCACCCATTCTGTAACAGTCCTGGGCAGGGAGAGATGAGTAAGTCACAGGAAGGTACATATAATGGGGAAAGCATTTACATGTAAATTAAAATTTATAATTCAGTATTATTTGATATAGTAGGGGGGAAGCACAGAATACCAGGGAAGCACAGGGCTCACTTGGTTAAGGCTGATGGAGATGTAAGGGCTATCATGGAGGACTTCTAAGAGGAAGTGATAGGAATTGTTCATATGACATTACAGGGGATTAATCCAAAACAGTAAAGGAATTACATGTGTAAATCACCTGGAGAATAATTCATTATAGTACATAATCAAGAAGTGGATCATGTAGTTCAGATGTTATATCCTCTATGAATTCAGGAACTGGAAGAAAGGTCATGGACACTTGGTGGGATATAGATTTTCATTAAAATAGTGGAACATGAGAGGGATCTTGAGAGAAGAAGGGTCAATAATTATTTATAATTATCTATAATTAATAATATTATTAGCTATCATTAATTGATTCTAGGGACCTGCTCTGT
>PISX010011405.1:0-65392 GCA_004024625.1 Mellivora capensis
TAGCCTCTGGAGCGATGTCCCTCCGTGGAGCAGACTTTTAAAAGTCCCGATTTAGTGCTCCGTTGCTCTGCTGCTTGCCGCCGACCCCTCCCCCGCGGTTTATCTTCCCGTCGCTTTCGATTCACTTCTCCGCCAGTCCTACCTTCCAGAAAGTGGCTGATTTTCTGTTTCCAGAATTGCTGTTCTTCCTCTCTTCGATCTCCCATTGGATTTGTAGGTGTTCGCAATGGTTTGATAAGCTATCTAGCTGATCTCCTGCTACCTGATGTAGTCTCAGCTGCTACTTCTCCGCCATCTTGACTCCTCCCCTCTACCAGCATTTTTCAAAGAGCTAGATCAAAAAAATCCCCAAAATTTGTATGGAACCAGAAGAGACCCTGAATTGCTAAGGAAATCTTGAAAAGGAAAAACAAAACTGGGGACATCACATTGCCTGATTTCAAGCTTTACTACAAAGCTGTGTGACCATGTTTAAGAACGTTTTATGTGTCAAGAGATGAGCACCTATCATCTCATTGATAGGGAAATATGACATATCAGAGATTAAACAGATGTCAGTAGATTACAAAGACAATGGATTGCAAACTTTTGACATTTTAAGGGACCATCAGCAACTCAAAACAGTAAGAAAGCAAACTGGTTCCATTTCACCACAAAGGTGAATGGAAGGGCAAGAACATGGCACAAACAAATGCCACGATGTTGACTAATGGATTAACCCAGAAACGTGGCCCACTGCCAAACAACAGAATTGATGGTTTTGGCTGGCAGGAGGCACACTGTGCCCAATTCTGCTGGGTCCATTCAACCTGGGCCCACTGATTATCTGCCAGGCACCTGAGGCTAGGCCCAGTCTCCCTCTCACCATATCCGGCCTTATCATTTGGGAACAAGCTCCAACAGGAGGCTTCCTCATGGATCATGGTGGGTGGAAGACTGCCAGCTGTATAACAGGCCTGCAGTCCCAGCTGCCAGTTACCCAGGATGAAAGTTAAGCGTGGCCATGAGGAGTATAGACTCACACGCTCCTTTGTGTGCTAAGAGATTGAGGATTATTAATTCAGGATCAGAATACAAATCAAAAGTGTTTTCTTTTTTCTTTTTTTGGGTAGGGGTTGTTTTTTAAATGGAGGAACAGAAAAAGGAGGAGAAGAAAGCATAGGCTTGCTACAGAAAAATCACAGTTGAAACACGATGAAGAGGCCAGCGAGGCTGCAGGCAGATAAGTGGATAAAAGTAAGCATACTACTAGAATACACACAGTCCAGGTTTTCTTCTTGAATTACAAGTATGAAATATCTTTACACAGGTTATCGAATCTTCCATGCCATCCATCTCAAGTCCCCTCCCCCAGGTTGGACAGGCACTGGAATGCGTAACAAGTGCTACTCCTTTGTGTGGTACCTGACAGTTCATAAGGCACAACCACAATAAAAAACTAGTATGGTGGGTAGTTCTACTCCCAGACTCCAAAAAGACCAGTGACTTGGCCAATGTCTCATAGCTAAAGGAGACCACAGTCCGCCAGCCCACTGTACTTTTTATCAGACAGCTTTTCAGAGCTAGGATTCTCGTATAAGGTGGGAAGAGAATGAAGTGGAAGAGAGGGAAAGAGGAGCGCTAGGCCCTTTCTCAGACAGTTTTTCCTCACGCAATCCTGATGGTGTACAGGACTCCTCAGCATGGCAAAGTGGACTCTGAGGGGTCAAGTTCAAGATCATACGTGGACTAGCTGATGGCATTAACTCCAGGTTGCTTTCCCTACCCCGAGGCTGCCTGGAAACCAGGTGTGGAGACAACAAGGCAGGAGAAACACTGGGGGAAGCTCTGAAGGCAGCTCTGTGCTATAATGAGATGCTCACCAGCTTCAGAGAACAAGGGTACCAGAGCCTAGGCAGGAGCATCGCTGGAGACTTGTTGAGAAATGACCAGGGATCTAGGCAGAAGGAAAGCGGATAAGAGTGGGGGTAGGAGGAGAGAACAAAGGAGATGGTCTGAAGGACCTAGCACCATTTCTCCTAGCGGTTGACCTCAGACACGTGCTTATCCACCACAGCAGGTAGTCAAAGCTCTAAAACCTCATCTGAAAGCAGTCATGGGAAACATACCAATCAGTGGTTTGTAGTTAGTTTTTTATTTCATGAAAAGAGGAAGTTCAACCCTAATGAAGCAAAAACAACTTACCGTCTAGAGCAGCACCTGCCTCCTCCTCCTCTCCACCCCATGCTCTCATCCATGGCCATGCTCTTACTGCCACTTGGGGGAGCTGTCCTGACCCCTCAGAGATCCTTTCCCCTATGCGTCTCCACCGTTTCTAGAAAGCCGGCTGGAGGTGAAGACGAGTGTTTGAATGTCTGTTGCAGCTTTCTGGGCCCCTGTTCCATGTCTGCCGTCCTAGCCTAACAACATGGATGCGGAGGCCTGCAGGATGGGGCTACAATGAACCATGCAGCTCCCCCACTGACTCACTGCCATGCACCCTGGCAACAAATGGCCACCACGCCCCAGTGGAGCCCCCAGTGGCTCTCTCCTGACTTCCCTGGAGTGTGAGCTGCCTGAAGGTGCTGCAGAAGGTGAAGGAATGATTTGAGTTTTGACCTATGCAGACCTGGCTATGAACTCCAACTCTACCAAGTGCTAGCTGAGTCCCAGCTGTCTTAGCTGATAAGTGGGGATAATGATTCCTACCTCAAAATGTTCCAAGGAAGACTGAATGAGACTGCATCTGCTAGAATCTGGTACTGTAGCTAGTGCATAAACATTAGCCCTCTAGATTTTCTCCTTCTTTACCCAATACTGGGAGATAGGCTGGCCTGGAATGATGTGGGATACAAGTAACAACCCTCTCTTCCCCTGGCTTTTCTACCCCTTCATCCATGTTCTCGGGCTTCATTTCAGAGCCTGATAAATGCAACATGCAAGGGCAAAGATTACACTGCAAGGCCTCGAGGGCTGGCCCAAGCCCACCAGTAACAACATTCATTTTTTAGGCATACAGAGTGGAATCCAGCTTATATGATGACTGGGTTCTAAATTCACCAAGAACTGACTATATTAAAAATCACTCCTGAAACTATCTTAAACACAAAAACAAATAAAACACAAGTTTAGTACTGTCTGTACAGAAATCAATCCAATGTGACCAGTTTTTTCTATTTTCCCTCTAGTGTTGAAACTAATCACGGTTTCTCTGGTTAAGTAACAAACAATATAGCTAACTTACACTTAGGGATCACATTATAAAAGAAGTCCACCGGGTATATGTACAGCGTAACAGGTGTGTGTCATCTGTGTGAGCCACGCCTCTCACTATTGTATCCAGGGAACTTTAAATATGGTTTCACACCTTGTCTCCCTACTCAGAGTTGCTTCTGTCTCCCCACCCCAGCAACCCCATTAAAGGATATTTTTTAATTTATAAAAAGAGATGGGTATTCTAGAAATTTGGCTAAGTACAGAAAGGAAGTAACAAAAAGAAAGCCCTTCACCAAAAAAAGCAGCCTCATTTTGGAATATTTCCTCTACAGTCTTTTTTCTCTTTAAACTTTAATATTGTTAGGGTCACAGTGTATACAATTTTTCTACTGTTTTTCTTCCTTAATTCTGCCTGTTTGACTTATAACATCCAGGGGCACCTGGGTGGCTCAGTGGGTTAAGCCTCTGACTTTGGCTCAGGTCATGATCCCAGAGTTCTGGGATCAAGCCCCACATCAGGCTCTCTGCTCCTCGGGGAGCCTGCTTTCCCCTTTCTCTCTCTGCCTGCCTCTGCCTACTTGGGATCTCTGTCTGTCAAATAAATAAATAAATAATCTTTTAAAAAAATTATAACATCCAGCTTAAAAATGATTAGCAACTGGGGTGCCTGGGTAGTTCAGTTGTTAAGCATCTGCCTTCAGCTCAGGTCCTGATCCCAGGATCCTGGGACTGAGCCCCACATCGGGCTCCCTGCTCAGCAGAAAGCCTGCTTCTCCCTCTCCCACTCCACTGTTTGTGTTCCCTCTTTCGCTGTGTCTCTGTCAAATAAGTAAATAAAATCTTAAAAGAAAAAAAAAAAAGACCAATGACTTTGCTACAGTCCTTGCTATTAGCAACTCAGTACCTGTAATTTTAATGGCTACATAATTATATAGCTATTTCAAAATTTATTCATCAGCCCAACACTAGACCAGCTGTCTCCAACTTTTCACTTTTCTAAATAATGCCACAATGAACATCTTTTGGGATAAACCTTCATCCATGCAGTGAATAGGTTACAAGCCACGTTTTTTTAACCAGCAGATAATCTGGTCCGCACAGAGGTGATATCCCACCAAGCCTCGGAAACGATGCACAAGAGACCACCTGCTCCACGCTGCTGCCAAGGTATTCCCACTTGGAAGCCAGGGTGCTCAAACACATCACAGCAAAAGCAGGGCCCCTAAGAGCACAGTGGCCAGACTATTCCGTGGTGGGAACACTCCTCAGTCAGTGGCCATTGATTTGCATGATCTTGGTAAAGTCATTTCTCATTTGGGGCTTTGGTTTCTTCAGCTGTAAAACTGGGAGCTGGAATACCATCATCTCAGTGTTCCCTGCTGCCTTTAGAACTGAATGGCTGGTTTTAGAAAAGAGAATGAGTTTTATAGACCCAGCTAGTGACTTTCCTTAACAATACAGTTGGATTTCTCTAATGGTGAATTAAAACTGGAGGCCATCACGGCTGTTCCTGAGAGGCCCTGTGCCCCAAGCTCTCAGGCAGACACTGTGGGAAGAAACTCAAGAAAGGAGAGGTAAAGCCCCAGTGTGGCACAGTAGAGGGGAAATGAACCCACTGTGGTGAGCAAGTACAGAATGTTTAGAGAGCCTCACACAGCTGTCCTGCTCTGAACATCGGCTGTGTGCAAGAGACCACGTGTCCAAACAAATTCGCTGGTCAGTATCAGGATGTCAGACTGCGAAGTCTAACAGACGCCCTGAGTTAACCCCTGAGGCCCAAAGCAAACGCTCCGCGAAGAGCCACTCACGTGGAGTCTCCTTTAGCCTGACCCAGAATTCTCTTAATTTGGTTATCTACTTCCTCAGGCCAGAGCAGACAGGAACTCAGAAGTAAGGAGAAGTGGGACTAAAGGAAAGTGAGTGGCAGGCTGACAAGAGCAAGAAGGGAGAGCTGGCAGCTGGTGGAGGGGGAGTTCTGCACAAGCGAGCAAGGATAAGCAGAAGAGTTCTAGCAAAGCAGTCTGGGGTCACTTATGGCAGGAACAAGCTGTCCGTGGCCCTTGCAAGCATTAATGGATATAGCAACAGGGGTTCAAAGGAATGATCCTGGTTAATTCACACCAAAGGTTAACAAACTTCATTTGAGAAGACACGGAAATCGAAACCCGTGAGACATTTGAGGATAATTTCCATCAAAAGTGTTTCAAATAAAGAGGGGAGAAATGCCTGGGTGGCTCGGCTGGTTAAACCCTGGCTCTTGGTTTTGGCTTGGGTCTTCTTGAAATGAAGTCGGGCTCTGAGCTCAGTGGAGGTTCTCTCCCTTTCCCTCTCTCTCTACCCTTCCCCGGCTCACGTGCGCTCTCTCTGAAACAAATACACCTTTAAAAAAAATAATGAAACAAAATTTTAAAAGGGTAAGTTTCAGTTATCTGAAAGAATGGCCCCTGTGAAGCAACTCATCTGCTAAAGTAATGAGGAGTCAAAGTGAACTGATTCAGGACAGACCCTGTTAAAGGGACGCTGGTAAAATGCAGGGATCTTCAGGACTGGGCTCTTGTATGCTCTGCCCACACTGGCATCATGCCTAACACTATGTTAAGCCCTAGCTAGGTGCTTGCTGAGCGGGGCTCATGTTCCAGAGCAGGGTCTGTGTACACAGACACTCCTGCTGACTTCAGCCAGGGGAATGCTGAGCCCCAGCGTCTGCCATGGGCTTCCCAGAAAACACAGACTCTCCTCTCCACCTTCCCCTTCCCCAAACACAAACCCAAAACAGAAGATCTGCTAAAAAGTGATGCCTCACAACATGGCTGCCTCTAGGGTGGGGAAAGCAACTGAGGTTGGTATTGAAAAGAACCTTCTCTCTCTCTCTCTCTCTCTCTCTCTCTCACACACACACAGAGTTTACAAAGGCTGAAAACAACTATGCCAAAATGTTAAGTGCTATAAATTCTGAGTGACTGGTATATAAATAGTACTGTTATATTATTCTTGGGATTTTGTGTATGTGTGTTTTCAAGTATCTCAAAAAATAAAAGATGATGGGTTTCTGTCCCCCAGGAGGTTATGTCACTAAATCACTGGTGCATGTGTCCATCCATGCAGGTGTCCCCTGCTTTGCGTGGCCTGGTACCTGCCAGGCCGGGCTGAGCTGGGGACACAGTGAAGGGAGCAGATCAGGTCCCAGCCCTGCAAAGCTTCCATCCTTCTGTGCACTTTCCCTGCATGCTTTTTCCATTCTCTGAAATCTTAGAAGTAGTAGCTATCCCATCTCCTTCTACCTGTTTCCACTCACCATAAAATCCAGGGCACTTGCTTAGACCTTACAACCTTACCCAAGCCTCCTCTACCCTCTCCTGCTCCATGTCCCCACCTCCTGCCTTCACGGGGCAGCATGACGACCTCTGTCATTCTGTCACACCTCCCGACATGCTTTCATGCTGATATCCTTAGTATGGGTCCGTGGCCCCTTCTCTCCTTGTCTGGCTCACTCCCTCCAGCCACACTGGCTTCCTTGCTGTTCTCAAACACACTGGTCTCCCAAAGGCCTGGAACATTCTGCCCACAGACACCACTGAGCAAACTCTGTCACCTCCTCAAGCCTTCTCAGTGAGGCTTTCTGGGATCACCGATTTAAAATTGCAGCCTTGGGGTGCCTGGGTGGCTCAGTGGGTTAAAGCCTCTGCCTTCGGCTCAGGTCATGATCCCAGGGTCCTGGGATCGAGCCCCACATCGGACTCTCTGCTCAGCAGGGAGCCTGCCTCCTCCCCTCTCTCTCTGCCTGCCTCTCTGCCTACTTGTGATCTCTGTCTCTCAAATAAATAAATAAATCTTTTTTTAAAAATAAATAAATAAAAAATAAAATAAATAAAATTGCAGCCTGTCTGCCCCCAATCCCTGCCCCCCACCGATGCCTTTTACCTTGTTCTTCTTTTTCTTGTTGGACAGTACTTACTACCAACCTACCCTCCAACACACAATATAGTTTATGTATTCATTTGGGTTACTGCTTATTGCCTGTCTCCTGCACCAGAACGTAAGACCCGTCAGAGAAGAAATTGGTTTTGTTCACTGACGTATCTGAAGGCTCTCCACAATGCCCTCGATAGACATCTGATATTGAACAAACCCATTTCAGAGGAATCACAAATACCATCTTTCTTGTTTACCTGATTACTTATTTACTGTTTACTCCAGGAGAGTCAGAGAGCCAGAGCAAGCACCATGAGGGAAAAGCCAGTCTGTCCTGTTTAATCCTGACACCCAGGAAGTAGAAAAGAGTCTGACACGTTTGAGGTGTTCAGTAAATACGTGAAGCAAAACAAGACACTATCAGGCTAGGTCTAATGTGAGTTTTTCTATAAAAGGACTTCATGGGAATTTAGCTACCCATTTTCCTCTAATTTCCTGGAAGAATCACAGCCATCTGAAAAGGAATCATTATTTTAATTAGCATAATCATGATGCAAAAATAATTATTTCACTTATTCTGCACCCCAAGTTTGGAAGTCAGCTTCAGACTGTAATTGCTATCCAAATCCCAGTAGTAAACAAACCAGCTTTGCATTTTATATGTTACCATGAGGCTCTCCGGGTTTGTTCTCTCCAGCCAAAGAAATGTTGACACAGTTGCACACCAAGTTTCAACATGCTGATCATGTTAAAATAGTGCACAAGAAATATTTTTCCACTTTATAAAAAGCCAGACTGTTTACATGCTTAAGTGGCCAGAGATTTTGCTATCTGTGTGTGGTCCTGAAGTCTCAATATCATAACCATGAAGACAAAGTGGAGCAGCATGCAACAAACTAGTCGATGTCCTTCCACAGCCAAATTGGGAATCAAGATGTTACTATGCAAGGACTAACTCATAAATGGGCAGGTTAAAAGAGGTGGGGGGGGGCAGTGAAGGAAAAAGGATCCGGGTGGAGTGTCTAATAATGCAATTTTAATATATTTTTGGAGATAACTTGATATAACTGGGTTGTAGCTGCATATACATAGTATAGAAAACCATAGATATTAAATAGGGAACGAGAAGGAGCACGAGAGAGAGGACAGAATAAGGTCTTTGGCCTACAAATTTCTACTCACGATCACATACAAATCTGCTGAGCACAGTGTGAACTACAAGCCCAGACTCAAGGGGCAGGAAAGGATTCCCAAGCACAGACTGTCATGTACTGGAGATGAGAGGCGTTACTTGGACTGGACCCAGTGGTTCAACGGAGGCCTCGTGCAGCCTGTGCGGGGCAACCAGCAGAGGAGGGGCCCCAAGTTCACAGCCCGGCCAAACGAGAAGACATGCCCTGTCTCCTCTGTCTTTCTGTTTTCTAAGTAGCACTAGCTTTGGTCTACAATAACTCAGTCTTTCTTCAAGCTAGAAATAGAATTTGAGTAGGGCCTCCACCCTGTCCAGACAAGATATAACTGAAAAAAGACCTCACAGAATGAAAAATTATCTCCATCTGACTAACTGAAGACACTCATTGCCAGAGTCTACGGTTTAAATGCTCAAGACAGTTTCTGGATTCTGGGCTGTTTGCATTTATTATTCCTCTAAGTCCCCAAATGCTTCAGGTTAGTGAGGACTGCCGGTTCTCACATTTTTAATAGCTCTCTACTTGAAAAAGGTTCTCTGTACACTAGATCTAAACAAAAATAATAATAATAATAATAATAATAAATCACTTAATGTAAGCAGGTTCATGCTGCATCCTGAAATGCCATTTCCCATTTGACTGCCAAAGGCACAAACTGTTATTCTCAGTTGACTGAATAAGTGAAAGAATGGCACTTCGTTACAATTTTTTCCCCTGGCATTCTTTTTTTTTTTTTCCTTCCCCTTCTACAGTTTCTTTTACAGCCTTCTACAGCTATAGGTCAGAACAGTTTTCCTGTTGCTAGGACAACAGTGTAAATAAGTCAACTTTAGAATTCACTCTGGGGGTATGGAGCTGCCACATTTCCGGCTACCTAAGCCCTTTTGGGTGTGTGTTGCACTCTTCCCTACAGACAGTGGATCACAGCCATTTAACTGGCCTCCCTCCATTCCAGCCACCATCTTTCTGGCCAGGAAAATCCCACAAGCCTCTGAGAGGCCCCTCTCTAACTGCTGGGACTCCTACACACACATCCGGTAATGGTCTCCTGCTAAAAGGAGAGGACTGTAAGTCCAATGCTACACTTCCCCAAATGCAGAGCCATGATTAGAGGAGCATGTGGATATATGCCTCTCCAGCTCCACCAGGATCTTTGATGGCTCCCACTTATTACACAGCAATGCTACAGAGCTCTGATTAAAATAAGGAGCACTAAGAACCCCTTTGAAGGGGGAGCATAAAGGGTCTGGGAGAGCCCTTGAGAAGGGGCTCTTTACATTCAAAAGGCTCTAACTGTCTCTCCACCATGTCCTGCTGCAGCTTTCCAGGTCTATTTCACTAGAGATCCAGGAACTCCTACAAGGGACCAGGAGGGGCTTCTCCCTGTCATTTCAGGGAATTCTCCATTCAAAGTTAACCTGTCCATTCTCCCAGGGCTCTTGGAACCCAAAGAATAAAGAAGGCACATATATTTAACTGAATCCCAGTCCACAGTCTGAAGATGAAAGACCCTAGACCTAGGAAAAGCCAACAGTAAAGGCAAACATATTTACACAACCTCAAGGCTGTCAAGAAGTCAACTCAGCTCTTCACCCACACAAAATTTCTAGGCCTTCTTCCTGGTTGCTACTCCTTCATTGTGTTGTTGGTTGAACTGTGTCCGCGCCAAAAGATATGCTGAAGTCCTAATTCCCAGTACCTGTGAATGTGATCTTATTTGGAAATAGGGTCTTTGCAGATGTAATCAAGTAAAGATGAGGTTAGTAGGGTGGGCCTTTCATCCAGTATGACCACAGTCCTTGTAAGAAAAGGAAAAAGAGACACAAAGAGAGAAGAGGGCTATGTGAAGAGGGAGGCAAGGATTAGAATGATGTGTCTAAAAGCCAAGGAAAGCCAAGAATTGCCAACAAACACCAGAAACCAGGAGAGTTAAGGAAGGATCCTCCCCTGGAGCCTTCAGAGAGAAAGTATGCTCTGCTGACACTTTGAATTTGGACTTTCAGCCTCCAGGACCATGAGACAATAAACTGTTGTTTTTAAGCCACCAAATGTACGGTACTTGGTTACAGCAGCCCCAGGAAGCTACGATAAAGGGCAGTTGCTCTCTGACAGAAAGTCAGAACATTTGGGAGTGGAGCAGTCCTTCAAACAAAAGCAAAGCTGCTTGTGACAGCACAGGGTACACACAGCAGATCTCCTCTGCAGGGGCAGCAGGCTGGCCTCAACAGCAGTTTTACAAAAAACAACGTGTGCAGCTACTTCTCAGGGGAGCAGCACAGCACCTGGCAATGTCTGGCTCCATAGTTAAAATCTGCCAATTATGTGCACCTAGGCTGAGCAGCCACCTCTTGATTTCAGCTCGGGCCATGATTTCAGGGTCATGGGATTGGGCCCCGAGTGGGGCTCCACACTCAGCACAGAGTCCGTTTGTCCCTCTCCCTCTGCTTCTCCCCATGCAAGCACGCTTTCTCTCTCTCAAATAAATAAAAAAATTATTTAAAAAGTCTTTAAAATCTGCACATCAGCCACCTGCCAGCAATAGCTATTTTAGCCCTGGGAAGCTCTAGAGAAGAAGAGGTCTGGAGACCTAGGAGCTCCCAAGAGGACTGTGACATACATATCCTAGGGCCCTGCCTAAACCTTGGCACATAGAAGGGTCCCATTCACACCCAGAGAGAACCCTGCTAAGTTAACAGGAGGCAGGGAAACAGACAGCTGATAGACCATAATGGTGGTGTCCCACAGTGGTAACAACACTGGAGGAGCATATATCTAAGGCAGCCCAGGACACTGTATCTAGAAGGAGAACCAAGTCACAGTCACCAACACCAAGGTGAAATAGCAAGAAAGGTGGTATAGGCAATCAAATCTAAAGAGCTAGATGCACATTTTGAACACCTACTGTACATAGCTACAAATTCACCAAATATTTACTGAGCACCTACTATATACCAGGCTTTATTGGGGGCATTAAGGATTTAGAGTGAATATATCAGGTAAAAATCCCTGCCTGAGTTTTCACTGTAATGGAGACAGACAAGATGGTGGTGGTGGGGGAAACATAAAATATCAGACAAGGATTTGAGTACTAGAGAAGGATAAAGCAGAGGAAAGACAGGAAAGGCTGGAAACAGGGGTGGTAATTGGAGTAAACGGAGTACAGGAAGGCCTCAAAGAGAAGGTCAAGGACAGGGAATATGCTCTGCAGCTATCTGGGTGAAGGTCCTTCTAGGCAGCATTCTAGGAGTAGCAAAAGGAATGGCCATGAGATGTGGGCTGGAGCCTTCCAAGAATAAAAAGAAGGCCTGTGAGGCTGAAACCAAGTGGACATGGGCAAGCATGCACATGCACACAGACAACAGTCAGATCTCACAGGGCTTTGAGGACGGGCTCTGACTCTGTGCGAGTGACACGATCTGACAAGTGTTTAACACAATCACTCTGGTTGCTACATGGAAGGTGAGGGCACAGTCAAGGGGAGACCAGGGAGAGGTTTATACAGCAACAGCCACACCTTTGCTAGCACTGAGGATTACAAATCTTGGCCAATATGGTACGGTCAGTGAACTCCCCTTCTAAGTAAGTATCCTAAAGAAAAAAATCATTAACTGCTCTCTCAGCACCACCCACTGAAAAATTTGGCCATTCTTTCCTTAGTGAAACTACATTCAAATCAATGATCACATCCACCTTTATTTCAGGATTAACAGTCTACCCTATTCATCAGGATTCTGATACACTGTACCTATTAATTACATCTTTATTTAAAACTTTATTTATTTAAAACACTGAAAGATAAAGTATACTTTTTAAAATTATTAAATTATGTTGTTAAATTATTAAATTTTTAAATAAATCATCTGTGTCTCAGAAGAAAATGCAAAGAAATTAATACATTAGAACATAAGCTTTTGGTGCCTGGGTGGCTCAGTTGGTTAAGTGGCTGCCTCTGGCTCAGTTCATGAGCCAGGGTTCTGGGCTCGAGCCCCGCATCAGGCTCCCTGGATCAGCAGACAGCCTGCTTCTCCCTCTCCTTCTGTCTACTTGTGCTCTCTATCTCTCAGTCAAATAAATAAATAAAATCTTAAAAAAAAAAAAAAAAAAAAAAGAACGTAAGCTTTTCCTGATGGTGACAGTAATTCTCATTTCAACATCAGATCTTTTTTAAGTCTGTTTCCTGGGTTAGTAGAAGCAAGTATAACCTGCCATCTGGCATGACCACCATCTCTTTGTGGCCTTACAGTAAGTCTTGAGCTCTTTGACAGGTGAGGGCCTTTGCCTGTTAGCCTCAAGAACCAAGTGGAGTGAGAACTATGGAGAGGGGGTAAAACAGGAGACTTCTGTGGACAGAGAAGTACCTACTAGCAGTCACAGTCCTAGAGGAAGGATATTCTGTTGTGGTACACGAGCACTTTATCTCGGTCTACCAGCTCTTTGGCAACTGCAAACCGTCAACCTTCAGTGAAGGTGGACTCCATTTATAAGGAAGACAGCTCATTCTTTTCAGCTCCAGTCCCTTCTACTTACTCTACTTACTATCATCTTTTTTGAGAGGACAGACTATGGGGTCAGGGGAGAACAAATAAAATTCAAATTTAAACTGAATCATCAGGGGCTCCTGGGTGGCTCAGTGGTTAAGCCTCTGCCTTCACCTCAGGTCATGATCTCAGGGTCCCGGGATCAAGCCCTGCATCGGGCTCTCTGCTCAGCAGGGAGCCTGCCTGTCTCTCTGCCTACTTGTGATCTCTGTCAAATAAATAAATAAAATCTAAAAACAAACAAACAAAAACAAACTTTAAACTGAATCATCAGTATATGGTGAAAATTCTTCTATACTGGTTAAGAGCACTTAAACAACTTGAGATGGCATGGACACTTTCTCAGTATAGCAGTCAGGATTTTGCAAAGAAACAGAACCAATAGGATGTGTGTGTGTACTGAGAGATTTGTTTTTAAGAAACTGGCTCACACAATTGTGGGGATATGCAAGTCCAAAATATACTGGGCATGCCAGCATTCTAGTTACCCAGCTTTGAGCTGAAGTGGAAAGCGTGAGTCCAAAAGGCAGTCCAAAGGTAGAATTCTTCCTTCCTCTGGAGAACCTCAATCCTTTCTCTTAAAGCCTTCAACTGACTGGATGAGGCCCACCCACATTATGGAGGGTAATCTGCTCTACTCAATGTCTACTGACTTAAATATTAATCTCATCTAAAAGATACTGACACAGCAACATCTAGACTGGTATTTGACCAAAAACTGGGCACTTGGGCCTAGCCAGGTTGACGCATAAAATTAGCCATCATATCCAATTTCCTGTCTGAAAAGGTGAAAGGTCATAAGATAGCTGTGGTTGTGGCTCTTACATGTGATATTCCACATAAAATGCCTATTAGTTCACTGATGGATGTGTATGAAAGAGCTCATACATATACATGCCAGCCATCATTATCATTATCACTGCCACCAGCACTATTGTTTCTAGTTATACAGTGACTGTAAGAGTTTCACCTACTTTAGTCACCATCAATGCAGGTACATATGGCTACACCAGAACTTTATATGAGAACTTTCATGATTTACTTTTAGGTATTATTCACGTAAACAAAACAACCAACTGATCTCATCAAATATCATCAGGCCAGTGGACAAAGAAGCCCAAGCCAAATGAACTCAGGAAAAGACAGACTGGTTCTAGAGCACTGTGGTGCTCTGTCCCTCCACAAAACTCGCCTTGACCGGCACTTCCATCATACATTCTGCATCTGATGCCCGGGTTTGGAAGCATCTTTACCAAGAACATTCCTCTGGCAAACAAAGGTGGCTACAAAAGAGAAAAACCCAAAAAGAGTACCTGGGGCATGGGGAGGTCAAAGCATGTCATGGTAGACCTATAGAAAAGTCCCCCTTTTGCCACAATGAAAAAAACCACAGGCAGAACCCTGACACAGAACATCATAAATGCAAGGCCCTCTCCTATCCTCAGAGCTCAGACAGTAATAAAGCGTCAGGATTTTTAAATAATCTTCTGGTCTCTTGATGAAGTGGTATGTGTTTCTTAAATTAATCATCTCAGAATTGTGCAATAACCACGTTTTAACCATAGATACTCCTTTTCCATTGACATGACCTTTCCTTGCATTCAGTTAATGAGTTTGTTTGTGACTTTCGCAACAATCATCACAGTTAGCTGTATTTATTACTCTTTTAGTCCAGTTAAACCCAGGTTATAGTTTGTAATGGAAGCACTCAATTGTCTTTTATCATTTTAATTTTTAAAGATGCTTTTTAAGTTTTTTAATAGTTTTTATTTCAGAGCTAATAACCTTTATGCCACACTCTCTGAAAAGGGGTAAATAATTACTTTGTTCTCATGTTTCATAATACCGTCTAGCATTTTCAGGGTCGCCAGAAAGTTTCTCTTGTCTGTGGGTAATAGTTTTAATATGTTTCAATATTTCCTGTCCAGTAATACAAGTGGGAAGATAAATCCCAACAGTTAACTTTCATAGAAATTATCACATATACAGTAGAAACTGTTCTCCAAACAATAACCCATTAGTGGTCCTGAAATCAGCTTATGGGTTTACAATCAGTATTTTGTTTAACTGAGAATAGTCAACACTCTGGAACTGATAAAGCAAAGTATACGACTACACGTTAAAAAGAAGAAACATTTCTAAAACATTACAAAAGCTAAAAATTGTTTTGATACTTTCAGTTATATGTATGAATGCATGTGTGTGTACATGTTGTGTATCCTAATCTGAAAGATTTTAAAACACCAAAAATGTGAGCTTTGGAACCAATTAAACATACTCTGTGATCTGGCCCTAGACCCCATTCTGGAGGAGCCATGAGAAGAGAGCACTGGCTCCCACGAGCTTTTAAGAAAATGTAAGAACTGAGGTAAAGATTTCATACAGAGGGCAACAGAGGAAAACCAACCAAAAAGCAGCAGCAGCAGCAGCCATGCCCACCACCTACTAAAAATGAGCTGACAAACCCAAATTCCCAAATATATGAAGAATTCTAAGGTTGAGAAAGGTGAATAAGAAGTCAATAAGAAAAATTATTTCTGGAAAAGTCTAGGAGACTGAGAAATAAGTATATTTGAGAAGTTTAAAGAGAAATAAAAGAATAGTTTTCATTTAAAATATTAAGAAATTAAAAATATAAGAAGGGACAAAAAAAGAAACTGACATGAAAAATACCAAATGAACAAATTAGAAATCTCGGAAAATATCTTGAAATATCTTTAGACAGCATCAAGTCTAGACTGAAGTGAGATCACACACACACACACACACACACACACACACACAATTAGTAAGCTGGGAGATAATGCTGGTAAAATTTCCCCAAAACACAGCAGAGAGAGAAACAGAAATACATACATAGGACAGAACACATCTGTCATAGAAGATGAATTATAAGACTGGAATAAGGGTTCCAGGCAAGAAAAGAGGAAGGAATGGTAAAACACACTATCTGAAGAGAGTATACTGGAAAATGTTCCAAACTTGAGGAACTGATTCCACAGATGAAAATACCTTTGAGTACAAAGCAAACTGATAAATCCACATCTCAGCACAGTGTAGTGAAACCACAAAATATGAGAAATTATGAGAAAGCTGTAATGCTTAAAAGCTATCATAAAGTCTTACAACAGACTTAGAGTTTATCAGAAAATTTTAGATTAAAGTATGTGTGAGACACTGCTGATGGCCTCACCTTAAAGCCTAGTCTCAGTTTCCGCCCAGCCTCTTTTGGGGTGTGGAAGGGTACAATGCTAGCCAACAAAATAGAAGTCTCTTGGTTGGTGCTCTCAGAAAAGCCTTTGTTTTTCTGACCAAAAAAAAAGGAGGTGGGGGGACTCCTTGGTAGGCGCATCTTTCTTCACCCATTTTCCCTTTCCCAATTTCTTTTTGCCTGATGGATGGATGTGATGCTTGGAAATGCAGCCACCAGCCTGAAACCATGAAGCAGCAAGAATGGAGAAGAAGGAGAAGCCAAGAGTTCTGGGTGATGGAGCAGAAAGCTGGGAGGACCCAGAGTCCCTGATGGCAAGGCCACCTCCAGATTTTGTGCTGTGTCAGAAAAATAATGCCTGTTTGTTTTTTTTAAGTAGGGTTCCTGCCACTTGTAGATGAATATCATTTAAACCATATAGTTAGAAGAATTAAGAGTAAGCTCCATAAGAATAGAATTATATACATATATTCCAAAAACAGAAGAGGAACTTCAAGAGAGAAAGAAACAAAAGGTTTTGATTAATCCACCAGGAGGCAGGAAAGGGGGAAATACATAGAAAATAAATGGTAGGGCACCTGGGTGGCTCATTTGGTTAAGTGTCTGTCTTTGGCACAAGTCATGATCATGATCCCAGGGTCCTGGGATCAAGTCCCGCATCTGGCTCTCTGCTCAGCCAGGAGCCCGCTTCTCCTTCTGCCTCTGCCCTTTCCCACCCTCTCCCCTGGCTCGTGCTCACCGGCTCTCTCTCTCTCTCTGTCTCTCTTTCTCTCTCTCTCAAATAAATAAATACTCTTTTATAAATAAATAAATGGTAAGCAAAAAAAGATACTGTTGTTGGAATAAGTCCAAATAATAAGTCCAAATATATTAATATTTGTAATAAATGTAACCAATGAAGAGGTCTTATTATTATGCTAGGTAAATAATGAAGCAAACAAAAAACAGCTATCTGTTGCTCATAAAGGAGAAAATGCAAAGAAAGAGTTGAAAAAGCAAGTATCTTGCAAATCTGAACCAAAACAAAAACTGAAGAAATATCAAAATCAAAATATTATCAGAGAGAAAAAGCATTAATATCACTGAAGGAGAACACTTGATCATAAAAATAGAGAAAGAGAGAGTGTAATGGAACAATTATGAATTTGTTTGTACCTAGCAACACAGCTTCAAGATATATGAAGCAAAAACTGACAAAATTATAAAGAGAAAATGATCTTTCTATAACCACAGTGAGCGATACCACCAGAAGCTGAGAAATCAGGCAGAATACTTGAACAATAAAATTTATGAGCTTGACCTGATGTTTAAGTAGAATTCTGCATTTAATAAATGCGAATGCTAATTCTTATCAATTACACATGGAACATTTACAAAAACAGACCAAATACCACATCAGAAAGGAAACCTCAACAAATATCCAGCAATTGCGATCATATAGACCACATCCTCCTAATCGCAATGTAGGCAGTTAAATTAGAAAATGACAATATAAATGCTCTTTAAAACTATTTGTGTGAAAAATTGAAGATGCAATCCTAAGTAAGTCAGGAATTAGGAAATAACAATAAAAATCACAAAATATTCAGAAATTAACAATGATTAAAGTACTACATATCCAAAAAATATAACATGCAGCTAAAGTGATTTCAATTTAAGACAAAGCAAACTAAAGTAAAGAAGAAGAGACAGAAGAAGGGGGGTAAAGTCAGAGGAATAAAGAAAGTAAAAATTAAACAGAAAATGAAAAAAACAGCAAATATTAACAAAACCAAATTAATCAGGCAAACCTCTAGCACAAATAAATAATATTGGATAAAAGACTGATGTAACATTAAATACAGTAGCATTTTTTTAAGATTTTTAAGTAGGTTCCACACCAAGCACAGAGCCCAGTGCAGAGCTCTAACTCATGACCCTGAGGGTCAAGACCCAAGCTGAGATTATGAGTCAGATGTTTAACCAAATGAGCCACCTGGGAAACCCTACAGTAGTGTTGAAAGACAGAAAGAAAGGAAGAAGAGGAAGGAAGGAAGAGAGGGAGAGAGGGAGGAAGGAAGAAAGAAAGAAAAATTAATTTAAAAAATATCTATCACTCAATTTTAAGACATGAAATACGTGAAAATATGGAAGAAACAGCTGTTTTTCTAGAAAAATATTAACCCCCAAAATGGACTCAAAATAAATATTAAAACATGTGCAAATCAGTAAATAATAAGGAAAACGAGCTAATAATCAGAAGTCTACATTCCCATCTTTCACCCAAAAGACCCAAACTCAGGCAGTTTGATAAGAGTTTTACTAAGTCTTCAAGACACAGATAATCCCAACCTTATGCAAACTCACTAAAAAATATTAACAAGGGGGTGATCTACTCAACTCATTTAGTGAGATTAATAACAAAGACAGTACCAAAAAAAACCCCAAAAAACAAAAAACCAGAAACCCTGAAGATAAAGCTCATTTATTAAAACAGTTATAATAATCCTAAAATGTAATATTGGCCAATCAAAGCAGAGTTTATCCCAGAAATAATATCAACAAAATCGGAATATAATGTATATGTATAATAAAATATACATGTCAAAAGACTAAAGATTAAAATATAATCAGTTCAATAAATGCTTTTTAGAAACCTTCAGTAAATTTCAACACTCATTCATGAGACAGCATGGTTACAAACCAGACCAGTAGGAAACTTCTTCAATCCTGAAAGGCAGTATCTATCTAGACCTAACACAAATGCTATTCTCTTTTTTTTTTAAGATTTTATTATTTATTTAACAGAGAAAGAGATCACAATTAGGCAGAGAGGCTGACAGAGAGAGAGGGGGAAGCAGGCTCCCTGCTGAGCAGACAACCCCATGCTGGGCTCAATCCCAGGACCCTGAGATCATGACCAGAGGTGAAGGCAGAGGCTTAACCCACTGAGCCACCCAGGTGCCCCCACAAATGCTATTCTTAATATTGAGACCAAAATTCTTTCAAGTTAGGCACAACACGAGTACAGACTACATCTATTCATCATTGTACCAGAGGTCCTACCCAATGCAATGATTTAAGAAAAAGAAAATTGATATATAGAATTAAATGAAAGAGACAGTACTAAACTTAATCTGTAAATAATGAGTGTTAACATTAAAAAAAAATTCTCAGAGAAACTATTAAAGAGTTCAATAAGGTTGGTAATTTCAACATCCATCTATAAACAATGAATAACTCTCCTAAACCCTGTGATAATCCATTACAAAACAAAACAGAATAAAAAGATCCTATTTATAGCAGCAGTAGCAACAACAGTAACAAAAAGCCCAGAAATGAAACTACTAATAAAAGATCTTGCATAAGGTCAGTATGGACTTAGTTCAAAGATAAGATTCAGAATCATTAAAGATGGCAATGCTTTCCAAATGATGAACAAAATCAATGTTTCTTGAATCAAAATCCTATATTTCTAAGGAATATCAAAGACCCTGGGGTTGATAATTTTGAAAATGAATAAAAAGGTGGAATATTTACAAAGTTCTAGCAATCAAAACAATTAATATTAAAGGTGGTCAAAGGTATAAACTGACAGTTATAAAGTAAGTTTTGGGGATGTAATGTATAATGGTGATTCTAGTTAATCATGTTTTGTAAATCTGAAAGTTGCTTAGAGTACATCTTAAAAGTTCTCATCCAAAGGGGTGCCTAGGTGGCACAGTCAGTTAAGTGTCCAACTCTTGGTTTCAGCTCAGGTATGATCTCAGGGTCATGGGATTGAGTACTACATGGGCTCGGCACTGAGCATGGAGTCGGCCTGAGTTTCTGCCTCTCTCTCTCCCTTTGCCCCTCCCCGTGCACACTCTAATAAATAAAAAAATCTTAAAAAAAAAAAAAAGTTAGGTGCACCTAGGTGGCTCAGCCTGAACGGCCTTCAGTTCAGGTCATGATCCCAGGGTCCTGAGATTGAGCCCCACCTCGGGCTCTCTGCTCAGCGGGGAGTCTGCTTCTCCCTCTTCCTCTCTCCACCACTCCTGCTCACATTCTCTCTCTCTCTCAAATAAACAAATAATTTGAAAAATTTTTAAGTTCTCAAAAATTTGGTAACTATGTGTGGTGATAGATATTAACCAGACTTCTTATGATGAGCATTTTGCAACATACACATATATCAAATCGTGTTGTACATATGAAAGTAATATAATGTTATATGTCTCTTATATCTCAATTTTTTTAAAAAAAGTTGGCACTGGCATATGAAGAGACAAAGGTAGTAATACAAAAATACATCACTGTATATCTAGAATCATAATATATGACAGAAGAGGACTGCAGATCAGTGGGGAAAGAATAAGTTGTTCTGGGACAACTGGCTTTCCACATGGAATTAAATAAAAGTAGATACCTACCTAATGTCATACACAAAACCAAATACCAGGTGGACTAAAGACCTAAATATGAAAACCAAACTCTAAAATTTTTGTATACAGAATACATTTGGGTTGAAAATGGATATTTTAAACCAGACCTAAAAAACACAAATCAGGAGCACCTGGGTGGCTCAGTGGGTTAAGGCCTCTGCCTTCGGCTCAGGTCATGATCCCAGGGTCCTGGAATCGAGCCCCACATCGGGCTCTCTGCTCAGCAGGATGCCTGCCTCCCCCTCTCTCTCTGCCTGCCTCTCTGCCTACTTGTGATCTGTTAAATAAATAAATAACATATTTTTTAAAAAACACAAATCATGAAAATTGGTAAATTAACTATATTGGAACTTAAAACTTGGCCTGTACAAAAGACCAGAGACAAAGTAAAAAAAGACAAGTCATAGGTCAGTGTCAGCAATACATACAAATTACAAAAGAACAGTGTATAGGATAAAGATTATGTCAAAAGAGAAATACATATAATCCTACAAAACAATAAGTAAGGGACATGAACTGACTACATGTAGAAGAAATAAAAATCAACTGTAAGGTATCATTTCATACCCATAATATCATAAAAGTAAAATTTCTGGCAATACCAGGAATTTCCAAGGATGTGAAGAAGAGGAAATTCGCAAACATTGCCACTGGTAGGGGAAACTGGCACCTCAGTGTGGAGAACACTTTCCAGTGTCTAGTGAAGAATGAGCAGCTCCTTGCAGTCCAGCTATTCCATCCTGGGCACATCTCCTGGAGCAACCAGCACCTGCATACAACTCTCCATGCCCTCAAATACACAAGCATGCACATCACGAACTGTTGGGACTAGCACAACATTAGAAAAAACTGAAACAGTCAACAGAAAAATGGGAGAATAAATGGCATATAGTCATGAAAGAGAAAACAAAACTACACAGCAGATCCCTCACTAGAGCTACATGTCCCAATGTGGTGGTATCACTGACCTAAGAATGATGGAAAAGGCAAACTGCAGGATACTACGCCCAGCATGCCATTTATATGAAGTCTGAAAACACGGTTGTTTACAGACATCTTCGCTTGTAGAAAAGCCATGAAAGCATAACAAAGAAATAATAAATACCAATTATTATTTCGGGGTGGGCCAAAGAATTACAGGTTGAGGAGAGGTACACAAGGAGAGTCCCATGTGTCTGTCCTGTTTTTAACCCTATGATACTGGCACTGTATGAGCTATGATGCTGGGTGATGAGTTCATGAATTTTTGTTGAATTAGTGCTTCGCAGTTTTACAAATACATAACAGATGTTCTTCTGTATGTATCAAACTATTATCTAACACAAGAGTTTAAAGATTAATAGAAGAAACTACCTCTGAAATTAAGAAATAAATCTTCAGATCTAAAAGATACAGCATGTTTTGGGAAAGACTGATACAGTGTAATAGCTTAAAAGATGCTTAGGTTATAGAACTCAGGCACACAGAAAAATCCAGTCATGAGGGGGAACCCACAAGATGATTGTTTAAATGCTTCCCTACATTGGTTACTAAAGAAGACGATGAGATAAAGTCCAAAATCTCCAAGAGAAAGAGTCAGACCTATCTGAGTTGCTGGTCCAGAATACACACAAGAGAAAGGCAAATGTCAAAAAGGAAAAAGCAAAAACCCTCAGGGAAGAAGGTATCAAGGAGCCATTCTCAAAGATTCTTCTATATGAGTAACTCTGGCCACTGAGAGGTACACAGAGAAGATGTGGTCAAGGGAAAGGAAGGGGTGGTATGCATGAAACCCATTTACACAAAGAACTAAGACCCAACAATGTAATAAACATGATTAGAGGGGATAAACACGAACAATCTTGCCTGCATAAAATCATAGTATAAAAAATAGGGAAGTTGAGGGACAAATAGAGAACATAAAAGTATTAACTCCATATTCTTAAGGAGAAGTTGACAGAAACTGCCTATATTTGGCAAAATGTTATGAAATATTCAAATTGGAGAATGAGTACAAAGGTATTACTCATGTCATTATCTGCTTTAAGTATGTCAGATATAAATTGTTAGTAAGAATCATTCAAATCTACAAATGACTAAAGAAAGACAATAATCGAGTGCCAAAGTTTATAACCATTTGCTTTTAAGAAGTGGAGCCAACTGACAGCAATGTGATAAAACCATTCTTTCACTTGCTTTTCACTGTACTACCCTGAATGGGAAAGAAAGGGGTGGAATTACAAGTAGCTTACTTGGAATTCTGCAGAGCCCTGGATACCCCCCTGTGAGTGTGTGAGGCATGTGAAAGCCATCTGTGTTGTAGCAGAAAACAAGCTGAGAGGCACTGAATCAAAGCATTCAAATCAAATAATGAATGCAAACTGGACTCTCACCATGAGAAACTATACTCACAGGGAGAAGGAAAATTGACAGAGACACTTTAAAATAAACAACAAAACAACAAGGAAAAGAGTATGTAAGTCGCTATTTGGTCAATAATTTTAAACTGCAGGCCCATCAAATCTTTTCAGCTTCTATTAACTAATAGCAACACCTATGGTTGGGTTTCAAGACCCTCCATTCTTTTAGAGTCCTTTGGAAAAAGCACAAAGGGAGAAAGAAAATGCCAAAACACTAAGTCTCCAGAAAAGGCTCTGGAATTAAAGAGCTCATAAAATTCCCAAAACGAGTGGCCAGTCTCAACAATGTGATGTCAGAACAATCGATGGAACTGTGAATCTTAATCCAAAGAATCTATGAGACTAGACTCTTCATCAGTTTTATTTATTTGTAATCCACGTTTGCTACCATAAGAAAATGTCAGAAAACAACACGGACAAATCAGCTGACCATCTCCTTGGTCACTGCTACTCTACTTAAGCCAGTGAAGAGGTCTAGACACAGCATGAAGAAAGAAATATGCAGGGAGCCAGAAATGGAAGATTTTTAAATTAAAAAAAAAAAAGGGACACCTGGGTGGCTCAGTTGGTTAAGCAGCTGCCTTCGGCTCAGGTCATGATCCCGGCGTCCTGGGATCGAGTCCCACATCAGGCTCCTTCCTCTGCCTCTGCCTGCCACTCTGTCTGCCTGTTCTCTCTCTCTCTCTCTCTCTCTCTCTCTCTCCCTGACATATAAACAAATTTAGAAAAAAAAAAAAAGAAATGGAAGATTTTAATCATTATATTTTATTCAGAAACAAAATAAAATTGCAGTCATAAACAACTTACGTACACACATACAGAGAAAGTTTTTAATCTTAAAAAAAAAAAAAAGGGGAGATTTTAGTACTTTAAGTACGAAAAATATGTCCTTTCAAAACACACCATGGGGGCGACTGGGTGGCTCAGTGGGTTAAAGCCTCTGCCTTCGGCTCAGGTCATGATCCCAGGGTCCTGGGATCCAGCCCCACATTGGGTTTTCTGCTCAGCAGGGAGCCTGCTTCCCTTCCTCTCTCTCTCTGCCTGCCTCTCTGCCTACTTGTGATCTCTGTCTGTCAAATAAATAAATAAGAAAATAAAATCTTAAAAAAAAAAAAAAACCACCATGTTTTTAGGTTCACATAGAAATTCTTTCCTAAGGCCTCTCACAGTGATGGTATTTTTCTAAGGTGTGTTTTTCTTTCTAATCCATACAGGTGATTCATCAGAGCCTCTTCGGAATAAATATTAAGACTAAGGACATTGTTAGGCCCTTCCCTGAGCTCTCACCTATAGATATAAGTGGCTGGCACAGAACTAAGTATTAAAGAAGACAATTAAAAAAAAAAAAAAAGAAGAAGACAATTTCAATCAGACTGGAAGTCAAGAGTGAGACATCATGCATGATAACACCACATGTGTTAAAACACCTTCAGAAGACAGCACAGTAATTTTTGAAGAACCAGATAAGCTTGTGAATAGATGTGAATAAAATAATTGCCTTTGTATTGGCAATGCTCTCAAATGTTTATTGGTAATGATATTGATATCATGAAGTGTGACATGGAAACTCTTTAGCAGATGGAAAATAAAATCACTTGAAGTGTTAAAAAAAAGTTAATTAAAAAATTTAAATAAATAAATAAAAATAAAAATAAAAAATAAATAAAATCACTGCCTTTAATTTGGCTGAATAAAGTTGAAACTGTCCTTGGTTAATCATTTCATTTTCCCTTGCACTAAGGCATACAAAGAAAATAGAAAGAGCCATTAAGGTCCACCCAGCCATAACCCACCATGGCTATCCCCATTCCCTTTTAAAGTTCTTTCCCTAGGCCTAACTTGACCCCCTGGTCTTTTAATCCTAACAGATTGAGAAGAGGGACTATCCTAATAGAGGAAGAAATTTTAAAAGGGCTCTGAAGAACATAGATAGGAAAAACATGACAGAGCCTCAGACAGGAGGGCAAGTGCTATTAAACATTACATTTATCTTGTTACAGAAGATTTCCTTTCTGTACCTTGAATCAAATACATTTTTTCTTTAGAGTGGGAAAGTAAGTTTACTTATCTTTCCTTAACAAGGTTAAGGCACAGTAAAAGGAAAAAAAAAAAAAAAAGAACATTCACAGTCATATAAGGACTAAGGGAAAAAACAAAAAGAACTACAGAGAAGATCCAAAGGGAGCATTATTTCAAACATATCTTACGAGTTTCAGTTGCTGATTTTTAGAGGAAAGACATTTCTTGAAGAGGTGGGCAACTGTCTCCTCACTGCATTCCTCTAGGACAACACTAAATACAACGTCGTGATTTTGCTGTTTCACTGGACACAACTTTCACCTATTGACAAGCCGAGCAAGAAGAGACCACGCCCTCAGGCAGAACTTCTGGACACTTGTGAGACTCAGGCAGGAAGAACACTTCACGGCGTGCAGGGCACTTGCTGTGCTACTGTTCACCAAGGCGAGGCCTCTAGCAGATATGTGAGTGGCCTGTATCTATGCGGCAGGTTCCTTTGGGAAAAACAGTATAAGCCTACAGACGTCGAAAAGAAACCACCCGACACATGTAAGGAGGAAAAGTTAATGAAATGTCATCCAAAATATGCTAACTTCCAACAATGAAATGTCTTCCAAAATATGCTAGCTTCCCAGCAGTAGAGTAATAGTTGCACGCTTTCAAGTGACATGTTCTCTGGTTACGTATTACATATGGACTAGACAAGCTGTCATTTGTTTAGTGTGTCAACTTGGAAGGGACAGCCTTGCCCCATCTTTTAGCTTAAGAGAAATATCAAGAATGACTCCTGAATGAAAAGAACAAAACTGGGAACTGAAAAAAACTTCTTCTTTGCGTGTTTTAGCTAAATTAAGAAATAGAACAATTATTATTTTGCTGGAAATGGAGTACACTTTTTTTTGAGGTATTAATCATCAAATGTCAGAGCAGGAAGGTCCTGACATCATCTACGCCAAGTCTGCTACTTGACAAATAAGGAAGTAGAAGTCTAAGAGGCTGACAGGCTCGCTCAAAGTTTTGTGGCTTTGTGGGGGGATGGAGGGTTGGGACTGTATTCATTTCCTGGGGCTGCCATAGCAAAGTACCAAAATGTGGGTGGCTTTAAACAACAAAAAATGTATTTTCACAGTTCTTGAGGCTAGAAGTCTGAAATGAAGGTGCCACAAGGTAGGTTCCCTCTTGAACGCTGTGAAGGAGAATCTATTCCATGCCTCACCCCTGGCATGAAACAGATTCCATGTCCCCCACTCCTCCACTTGTAGATGGTGTTCTCTGTCTTGCCCCTGTACCCGTCTGTGTGCAAATTTCCTCTTTTTATAAGGACACCAGTCAGACTGGCGTAAGGCCCACCCTAAAGACATCATTTTAACTTGATTACCTCTTCACAGACCTTATTTCCAAATAAGGCTATATTCTGAGGTACTGGGGCTTAGAAGTTCAACATCTTCTTTTGGGGGTTGGGGAGAGACATAATTCAGTGTATACTGAGGAGTATGAGAGAACTCCACTCAGGACCTGAGGGGACCCCAGGTCTCCTACTCCCATGCCAGCAGCCTTTCTTATTTATAAGATTCTCTCTGCTACCGGGCCATACTGCACATTGCAGGGTCCCCAGATGACAGGCCCTACTTACAAATTCAGGTAGGACTTCTCCCAGCCACAATAAGTTGATTCTGCCAAAGCCCATAAACCATTCAAAAACCAACTGAGGGAAAAACATTATTCCATTTAGTCAGTAAATGTTCACCAACGTATTTTAACATCCTCCCTCACCAAAATGCCTGAAATATTTTCTGCCACAGGCCGGCCCCCATCTAAAATGGCTGCTGTTCAGAGAAGGGGAAAACGTGGAAACAGGACTATGGAGGAAAAACAAATGAACTGTGTATCCCACATTGTCCAAGCCGGCCCATCTCACACATCTCAGCGTGCCGAGGAAAGAAAGCGCACTGTGGAATTTCCTTTGGTGAGAAAACACCTCGAGGGCCTTGGGTTTCCAGCAGACCTCGGTTTCTTTCTGCTGCCCAGGCTGTCTATACAGCGAGCAGCTGGCCAGTCGAGCCAGGGTCAGAGGTAACAAGGCCCAGGCCCGTCCTTCAGCTTGGGGCTGCCTCCTGGCAGTGACATTTCACAGCAGTCTCTGTTCAATCATCACTCACCCTGGTGCCTAAATATTCTTGAGTCTGAAGATAATTGTCATATTGTCTATTTTCCATTATAAATTAATGACATCTGTAACAGTGAGTCATAAAAAAAGTCTGTCCAAAGCACTGTATTAAAAATTACATGGAACTGACTTCTCTAAATGGCCTCTTAACAAACACATACCCGCTCTTTTCCATTAAGGCCTTTAGAATCCTGATCTACAGCTGGCCTTGGAAAATTGGGAATTATGTTTTGCTGCACAAGATCTAACAAGTCATTACAGTTCCAAAAAATGTCTCAGTAAACAAGAGCAGTAACAGCGGAGTGCGATTAGACTGGATGCAGGGGTGGTGGTGGTGCTGGTGGCTCTCGCCCTTGTCATCATTAACCCTCCAAGAGCTACTGCCTGAAGGGAGAGTTGTCTACAGTACAGGATAGAGAGCTCAGCTGACAAGGTCTGGGGGCTGCCCTAATACAAACCTCTGTTTACTAAGTTAGACACCAAGGCCCCCCCCTGCTGAAGTGAATCAGAATCAAACAATCAAGTGAACTACACCAATACACTTAATTGCGCCCTTCATTTGATTATTTGAAAGAAACAAAGTACACGTGAATTCAGAATCTGGGGCATTACTTTGTTCCAACAGGAGAAATCTTTTTTCAGACTAGAAATCCTTTCAAAGGGCCATTTTTAAACCTTCCAAGAAATGCTAGGGTTGAGTGTTTAGGGTAACTAACTTGATTCTAAGCAACATTTAAAGGACTAGTAATTATCTTAGAGTTTAACATTTTGTAAGCAGGGACACTGGACTGCCCTGGTTATATCCTCTGCCTGATCAGTTATCCCAGGAGAGATGTAACAATACTGAGTTATTTTACAAGACCTGATTGCCTTTCCTACCAACATGCTAGCAACAGATTTATCCAGACTTATGACTGAGATGCTCACACCCATATACAGCAGCCCCTCAGCCTTTCTCCTCTGTATACAGGGATTACAATTTTTACCAGGAGGTGGTAAGAACTACAAGAAAACACAGGACAGTGCCTAGCACACAGGTCCCATCTTCTAGTCCCTGGCTCCCACGGGCTCCCTTCTCTTTCTCTCCAGAAGCATTTCATTATTCCCTTTATGATGGTCTGTACATCCTGTTTAGGACCTCATGTGCAAACTCCAGACTTCTGTCCAGCACACAACTCCTTCAATGAATTTCTGCCTCCCTTTTCCAAATAAAATATTTTTGTTTGTATTACACTACGTCAGAATCCCTATGTAGGAAAATTAAAAAATGAAAGAGTTTGTGTAAGGTGCCAGAAAAAAAAGAAAATGCAACAACCAAATATACAAAACCTTCTTAAATCCATAAGCATCTTGCACATAAGAGATGCAAAAAAGAGCCGAATTATCTACAGGCTGATCAATAACTTTTAAGAGTGGGTTTATAAATTTTAACCTAATCACTTCTTGGCTCAAGAACCAACTAACTCCCTAGTGCCCAGTGAAACAAAACCCACCTCTTCCCTTGGGCTTTCAAGGCCCTGGGCACTGCAGCCACTCACATTTTCCCAGTTCTTTCCTCTACAACCAGAATCAGTGCTGTCTCTCAGTTCCCCATAAAAACTATCTTCAATTCTACTTTGGAACCTGGGCATATAGCCTTCCCAAGTATATTCTCTGTTCTTACTCAGGGATGCAGGTGGACACACTAGGCTATTGCTAACTCCCCCAGCTTTTCCCAGCACTCCTAGGCACCACCCTTCACCATTCTCAGGCACAACTTAGACAACGTGAACACCTGGAACCCATGAGGGGCCTTGTGTTATTAGCTATCTTTTTCATATGCACATGGCTTAGTCTCCTAACTAGAATATACTTTCCTGGAGGATAAGGAGTATATCTTACTTATTCTTTCATTCACTCATGCATTAAAAGTTTACAGAACACCTGTAATATACAAAGGATCAGAAATATAAAAAGGAATTCATAAGATACAGCTCTTAAGGACCTCACAATTTTAGTGTGTCCCACAGTACCTAACAGTGACAAGCACTTGGAAGTCTTTACCCATCTGTTTACTGGGAGGCTAACTGGTAGGAAGCTTGCCATGAATCTTTTTGCATCTAATTGATCACCAGAGTAATGAGCCCCCAAGAAAGACACCTTAGGTAAGTAAAAAAAGCTCCTCCTAAAAGAAATGGTTTTTCTGTAATTCCTTATCCATAATATATCAATCTTTGTCATCTTAAAACCATCAAGATTTGACTCTACTTGACTCTAGATAAATAAAAGGCCAGCTCATCATAGAACATTTCTAGGTTTTTTCCTCTTTGCCACTGGTTTCTTTCATAGTTGGGAAATAAATAAAATCTAATTTCCATTTTTGCAACATTTAGGTAGAACATTTTCATTTACACACCATCCGATCAATACTGGCCAACTACATGTTGGTTTGCTAGTGAAGCTAAAGAGAACCAACTAACTCATTCCATAATACAAAACTATCTTTCTGGTTTTACTTACTCATGGTAGTACATGTCCACTAAATTAACTAAGAAACATGAATGGTTGGGACTACTGAGTCATCACCATCCTGAAAGTTATTCTTTAAACCTCTAATTCTCAAAAAAAAGCACATTGAACACATACGTTTTTGTAAAACAGCCTTATTTAGGTTTAATTTGCACATCATAAAATCTACCCGTCTTTAGTTGCCAATTTGATAAGTTTTAATACATTCACATGATTGTGCAACTGTCATCACAATTTAGTTTTAGAGCAATCACCCCAAAATATTGCCTCAGCCCATTTGCTTACTCCAGCAAAACTGCTTTTCTTTCCTTCTATTAAATATGGGAAAGGGCCTTTTGGAAAGCAGAGTTAACAACAGAATGTCCAGTCCTGCCCACCCCTCCACAACCAGGAATGAACTCTGACACAGGGCCTCTAACAGAACCTCAGAAGACAGAAGGATCCAGGTATAGTGGAATTAACTTCCTTACTGCAACTGAGCTTTCTTCCTCCAAAGACTATCCTTTACAGCTACGTAATAATGGACTGGCCAAAATAATCCATCCTCAAACTTTAGTTTGAAGGGAAATCAAACTGGCATCAGATAGAGGGAAGAATATAGAAAAGTCATTCACACTATATCAAAGTAAATAGAATGTGTGAACAGAGAGAGAGAAAACTGTGATAGAAATAAATGGCATGGCTTTGGGTTTCTATGAAAAGCACAATATAAAAAAAGGAACAAATGTGCAAAAGGCATATGCCAAACTTAAAAGGGAACATAATGTGAGAAACAGGATCCAATTGCTTCAGGAAACAAAGCAACTAAGGGCTAGGGAGAAAATTCATTAACTCAAGAACCCAAAGACAGATGATAAAAAAGAATAAAAATGGCAAGGAAGGTGTGCCAGGTAGCATCTAAGAGAGCCCCTAATGATCTTATCTCCTGGTTTTCATGCTCTTCTATAATCCTTTTCTCTTGATCATGGGCTGGGTTTAATGACTTGCTACTGAGTACCCAAAATGTAGTGAGACTGAAGAATTCAATTTTAATTTTATATAAATTTAAGTTTAATATTAAATAACCAAACGCCGTTAGTCGCTACCATACTGAATAGTACAGGACAAAAAAAAAATGTGATTAATACAAAACACATTAAAATAACAGATTAATGCTTGTGATCTCTGTCAAATAAATAAATAAAATCTTAAAAAAAAACAGATTAAAAATAACAAAAAATGGGAGGTGAGGAGAAAGGGTGAGATGCTGTTGCCCTCTCTTACAGCAAGCAGTCAACCCCTGGGGTCTAAGACTGAATTTTTTTTTTTTTTAAGATTTTACTTATTTATTTCACAGAGAGAGATCACAAGTAGGCAGAGCCAGGCAGAGAGAGAGGGGGAAGCAGGCTCCCCACTGAGCAGAGAGCCTGATGCGGGGCTCAATCCCAGGACCCTGGAATCATGTCCAGAGTTGAAGGCAGAGGCTTTAACCCACTGAGCCACCCAGTGCCCCTCTGAGACTGAAATTCAACTTTTAAAAAAATTAGTCCAATTGCCTTTTTACAAGCTATTTTAATCTTAGGGATATCTTTTAGGAAATAAAATCTACATGAGAATAAAGTTGAGGTTCAACAATTCCTTATGTTGCAATTCAGCTTTTCTTTTCTACTATTAAAGTAAAATTCCATTTTCTAATTACAGTAACAGCTATAGTATCTAACATTTAACAAAAGTGTTTCTACCTTTCGCTATAATTATTATTGGTACATTCGATATATCCACAGTATTCATCCAGAATGATGTTCACCTAATGCTAACAAGAATTGTTTCCAAAAGAGATCTGGAGCTGATTTTTCTTTTTTTAAGATTTTATTTATTTGAGAGAGAAAGAGAAAGAGCACAAGCAGGGAGAGGAGCAGAGAAGAAGCAGACTTCCCACTGAGCAGGGCGCCTGACACAGGGCTCGATCCAGGACTCCGGAATCACAACCTGAACCAAAGGCAAACCTAATCGACTGAGCCACCCAGGCACCCCTGAAGTGATTTTTTTTTTCACGTTTGAATTCTTCATAATGAAAATGGGTCTTTTTTTTCCCCCTGAAAACAAGTTTTTATAAAACAAAGTCTATTGTCTGTTTTTAAATAAAAGTGTATAGGCTAATACTGCAAGAGTTAACAGTCATAGAATATAAATTTGAGTGGTAGGCATAAGGAAATTTTTCTTCTTTATCTATTTCAGAATTTTTTTGATTTTCCAAAGGGAAAAAAGGAATATACAAAGAGTCTGGGAGTTATAGGACACTGATTTTTACTTTGCATCCACACCAGCTGACTCCCCAGATTGTCCCCAACCTGAGAGGCAGGTTTGTCACCTTGGGAAGAATTGAGAGTCAGGGCCGTCATCTAGGTAGAGCTCAGTGAGGGAGACTTCTCAAGGTCTCCCTAACTTCTTCCCCAAAACTCAGTCAGGACCTAGGCAGAGGCTTTAGTTTGGGGAGGACCGACCAGCCTGTCCCTGGAATTCTAGCTCTTGGGCAGTTTTCTTTTTCTTCTACCTATCTCCAGAGGCAGCACACCTTGGCTCTAGGACTGACCCCTTCCTTCTCACACTGTCCTTCTTTACTCTCTCTCTCTCACCCCATCTCTCTGGTAACCCAAAGGAGCTCAAGAATCTCTCCCTTGAGAGGGGCACCTACCTGAAGAAGAGCTTGGCAGAAGTGGCCTGGTTCATTAAGGAGAACAGGGCCCAAAACTGACCTTTGACCAGCATGGTCTTCAATGCATCTTTTTCCCATAAAGACTTTTTTGAAGGGGAGGGCAATAAAAAACCAGAGTTGGGGGCTCCAGGGTCACATCGGCCCTGCTTACTTCCCAAGATAGGATTTTTGTTGTTGTTGTTGTTGTTGTTTAAGAAATTATTTATTTATTTGACAGAGATCAGAAGTAGGCAGAGAGAGAGGGGGAAGCAGGCTCCCCGCTGAGCAGAGAGCCCAACACAGGGCTTGATCCCAGGACCCTGAGATCATGACCTGAGCCAAAGGCAGAGGCTTAACCCACCGAGCCACCCCGGGGCCCCCCAAGACAGGGGTTTTAATATAGCTAGTAAAAGTTAGTAATACAATTATTAACATTAAAAATTATAATCCATATAAGAAGTCATATTATTATCAGTCAAGGGCAATTCTAAACCAATTGCTTACAAGACTGCACCTAGCAGTCTCTACCTTCTTCATCAAAGCATACAGCTATCAATAAGAGATCCCAGGCTTGAAACCTGCCTTCACCATTCTGACCTCCGACCTGAGCCAATTCTTCAACCTCACGGCCCTTTACCTCCATGACTATCAACAGTAAAGCGTAGTCAGTGGTGTAGTGAGAATTAAACAGGTTAATATGTGACAAACACCAGTTCAGTAGGTAGTCAGTAAATGGAAGTACCCTTCCTTGGCTATCACAAAAGCTTTTAAAAGAGAGCCTGTAGCCAAAAAAATAAAACAACAAAAAAACCCAAAACCACCACCACCAACAAAAACAACAGAAGAAAACCCCACCACAACCTGCTTGCACTTCACACATGAAGCAGATGAAATGAAATACCTGATGAGGGTAAAAAGGAACCTACACAATCTTAGAACTGCTCTACTTCCCAGCTGTGTGTGTCTTCGATGTGATTACTAATAGCTAAGACTTACTTAGAGAGTGCTTACTAATTGCCAGGCACTGGGTTAGACATTTTTTAGGTAACAATGCTGTGAAGGTTGACACATTATTCCCATGTTGGAGAAAAGGAATCAATATCCCACAGTGAGGGGACACCTGAGAGGTTTAGTCAGTTGGGCATCTGACTCTTGATTTTGGTTCCGGTCATGATCTCCTGGATCATGAGATTGAGCCCCAAGTCGGACTCTGCACTCAGTGGGGAGTCTGCTTGAAGATTTCTCCCTCTCCCCCTTTGCCTACTCTTTCTCTCTCTCTCAAAAAAAATCTTAAAAAAAAAAAAAAAGAAAAAGAAAAGAAAAAAACATCCTACAGGTAGGAAAAGCAGTGAGGTCCATGTCACTACTGTACAATACTTCAATGAGAATTCCTTTCAAATTAAAATCAGAAATCAAAGGAATACTGGTATTTTCAGAACCTAGACAACCAAAATCAACAGTTTTAGTGGCTGCTTTTGTCATGCACTACCCACATTAACACCAATTATATATATATATATATACACACACACACATATATATATAAACACCTAATAATATCTCTTGTACTAATACTTGTAATAATATTTCTTAGAATTTAAACTGAAAACTGAAGGAAAGAACAAAGGCTCTTTTGATTTTGTGAGCAAGAATGATTAACAGTGTTGAAATGTGGAAAATTGAGTTTCAACACACAAGTGTTAATGTCACACTGGTACCACTCACTTTTTTTAAACCTTCAACCTACGTATTACTTAATTTCAAATTGTCCACAACACTGAAGATGGGTGATGGGTATATCAGGGCTCATTATACTCCTCTCTTTTGATATTTTTAAACTTCTCCATGAAGACTGTTTTAAGGTCTACACACACAACAACCACCCTCTGATTCTTGCAGCGAAGGGCTAATTCATGTAAATTTTTTAGACAACACCCTTCTCTGGATAATTTTAATTTTTCCTAAAAATAAACATTCTAGTCACCAACCCAGTGAGGGGGCAGCAACTCAGGAATGCACTGTCATGGCAGATGGAGAATCAGTCATTGTGGGAAGTGAAACAGACTCGGGCAGCATTGGAAATGATGCAGCAACATTTGATCCCATCAGGACATCTTTAAAAAAGCATTTCATCAGCTGTTAAAAGACTTTGCACAGTGGCTAGCAGCACAACTTGGTGACAATTAAAAATACTAAAGCTACAATCCAATTTTTGTTGTTTCACACACTGGAGGAAGTACAGATGGAATGCTGAGTCAAAATCAAATATGCAAACTCATAGCTGAGTCTCTGGAATGAGACTCAGTGTTTTGGAGTTTAAGATTTAATGACAGATTCACACTACTAAAGGTTGGTTCCTCTCCTGACTCACAATGTCATCTGTAGAGCAGACATTCGGAAATTTTAGTAGAATGACATCCTCTTTGGTACTTTTCTTGACTGTTGCAATAGTTTGGTTTAATTACTGTAATGTACAAACACTGCGGGATAGGAACGACCTTAAAACACCTCAACATGCATACCAACAATAAAGCAAGTTGCAAACTGTAAGTAAAGCCCTAATTATGAACATCCTCATCCCCAGTAACCAAGAGAGCCTTCTCAAGGGTCAGATTATTCCAGCTACCTCCCGGATGCCCCTGAGGCCTCTTACAAACTTTAAGTACTCATTATTACACTCTAAGAAAACTTGTCTATAGGATTGCCAAGAAGAAACTTAAAAGTCTCTAAACCATAAGTACTACTACATAACTTTTGAGGTTCTCTGTGCCCTTTTTCTAACAACTGCCATGCCCTAGGGAAGGTACAGGCATGGACAGCCACATACGTACTAAGTGACACTGCCCCTGTTCCACAGTCACTGGAGCAAAGGTACACACCTACCCAAGCTCACCTTCAGAGGTTGTAAAATACATCACACTTAGGAGGCGAGGAGTCATCGTGTTCTATAATGTGCACAGGGGAACAGAAAGATAACAGCAGAGGGAGAATGACAAGAAGATGCAGAGGTCAGGGCCCTGCTTGTCAAAGAAAGGCCCACGGTGGAAATGGGCCATGGGTAGCCAAAAGCTGCCTCCAGGCCTTCACGAAGCTCCATGCTGGGGGACACTGAGACACTTCTGATCTCTTATCATAAAATACCCTTTTCCAGCCCTGGCAGTCTGCCAGGTTTGTTTCTTCTTCCGATGAACCTTCACTACCACCAGTTCAATAGTCCTTACTCTCCTCATAGGGCAAAAAATTCTCTTGGGCAACTCTTCAGATCTTCATCTTCTGCTCCATATGAATTCTGACCTCCTCTGTGAAGGAGCTGGACTACATCAGTGGCCCTCAATGTGTTTTATGCCTCCCTTCCCCCATTAATTCTATGCAGAACCTCAATACATGAAAATGATAGGAGCTGGGCCATTCAGCTGGAACAGGACAGGGAAGCTGGGTCCTTCCATGGAACCCAGTGAGCACTTGCAGGGACCACTTTTGAAGATTCGAAGCAGAATGCTCTCTGGGTCCCCTGGCTCTGCCCAAGTATTTCACCTTCCAAGGGAAGAACAGTTTCATAGAAGCCACTCAACATGCTGGCCCAGAGGAGGCAAGAGACAAGCAGATGAGCACCAACACTCAAGCCAAGACGAGCAAGTACAAGCAAGACAAATGGTCAGTCACTGGCCATGGCCTGAACCCAAGGCTTCCTTGGGGAAAACCATCACTTCTAGTCCTAGAAGGAGGCGCCAGAAGGAAGCTGACAGCTCAGCCAAAGGATGGTTGACAGCTCAGCGGTCAGACAGTGACATCCCAGAGAGCACCCATGCCTCTGAATCAGCAAGCCCCAAAGACAAATAAACTGCTTTTCACTTTGGGAGCTGGCCTAAACATAGTGGTAAGGGGGAGAAAAGAGGAAGTGAATAAGGCAGGAGGCTGAGGGGTAGAGGCTCCAGGCCCCAACCAGGGCCCCCACAGCCTCACTGGCCTTCCTTTTGGGGTTAACCATGATCCTTATGTGACCACAAATGGAAAAAAAAAAAAAGGGGGGGTGAACACTCCACAGAGACTTTTGTTTAAGGACATCAAGATCTTAAATGAAGAAAGAAAGGAGATCTAGAGAGAAAACGGCTCTTCAAAAGCAAACTCCAGAGTTCAGACATTGCCTGGGGGCTCATCAAATGGCATTAATGACTCCCACAAACATTAGGGCTTTGAACCTATCTACATAACTATGTTATATGATTTCTCAACATCACTTTACATGGAGGAATATCTTCTTCAGAATTATGAGCTTTTGTAAGAAGCACCTTGAGACATTGCTTAAACAAGTCTTCATTTACTTAACAACATGAAATACAGCTAGACCAACAGAGCAACTGCAAAACTTTAAAAAGGACTAATAAGAACTCTGGCAGCTCTAAGAAGTGTGAAATAAGTTGCTGCCTGAAACATCCCAGAAGAAAAAAATTAATCAAAATAATTACTATCTTTGATGATGGTATTATTATACTGTCCAATATTTATTGAAATGATTACCTTTGCTAAGCACTTCATAGTAATCATTTCATTTAACCTTCACAATAACACTGTGACAAAAATACGCACTGCAATTACTGCAGGAGATGCTAACACTGCTGGTCCAAGGAACACACTTTGAGAACCAGTGCCTTAGAGAATACAGTCTTTCCTTTCTTGTATTCCCCTTGGTCTCTGAGCTTTTGGACCCATTTCACATGGCAATGGAAGCACATGTCCCAGGTCACCTATCCGTCCTGGCCCATGGGCAAGTACTCTCACAGTCCAAAACTGCCAGACAGAACGCTGGCCACCCCACATGGTTTTCTTTCTTTCTTCCAGACAAAAGATACTAGAAATGCCAAATAAGTCAGCTGTTCACAGACCAAAATATATTTTCAAATTAGTTATTTTTAAGCATGTTTTCTAAAGAGCAATGGTGTTCTAGAGATAATTCATAACACCACCATGGCTAAACAAACTGAATCGTCTTGTTTGAACTCCCAGTCTCACAAAAATATCCTAGCACCGACAAAATGTGATTAAATACCTAAACATCTTCATATCAGAATTAAAAAGACCTGCAATTAATGTCCTCAACTACTATTGACTTTGAAAAAGGCCCATAGCAGGTAAAATGAAGAGAAAGAAAAGAATGCAAACACTTTCTGAGGGATGATTCTGGGCTACAATGAACAATTATCCCACAAAGGAGTTTATGTTAATGCTATTTATTTAACCCTATTTAACAGATGAATACAAAAGCTCAGAAAAGAGTAAGTCCTTTTCTTTTTTAAATATTTTATTTATTTGACAGAGAGAGATCACAAGTAGGCAGAGAGGCAGGCAGAGAGAGAGAGAGAGAGAGAGGAGGAAGCAGGCTCCCTGCTGAGCACAGAGCCTGATGCTGGGCTTGATCCCAGAACCCTGAGATCATGACCTGAGCTGAAGGCAGAGGCTTAACCCACTGAGCCACCCAGGCGCCCTGAGTAAGTCCTTTTCAAAAGTGCACTGTCAATGTTAAGGCCCTGATTTAAATCCAGGCCTTTCTGTCTCCAAAGACCAAATTGTTTCCACTATAACACACACAAAAAATTCCTCAAATAAAAATTTATAGAATCATAAAAATGTAGGGCGAGCATGTCCTTAGAGACTCCCTAATTCAACACTTCATTTAATAGATAAGGGAACTTTGGTAAAAACTCTGCAAAGATGGCCACCAGCAATTCCTCACCTCCTCTGTGTATGTTTGCCGCTCCTCCTGTCAAGAGGTAGAGCCCATTTCCTCTCCTCCTGACCTTGTGATCTGCTGACCATTAAAATATGGTAGAAGTGGGGTGCCTGAGTGGCGCAGCAGGTTAAGCCTCTGCCTTCAGCTCAGGTCATGATCTCGGGATCCTGGGATCGAGCCCTGCATCGGGGTCTCTGCTCAGCGGGGAGCCTGCTTCCTTCTCTCTCTCTGCCTGCCTCTCTGCCTGCTTGTGACCGCTGTCTGTCAAGTAAATAAATAAAATCTTTAAAAATAAATAAATAAATACAATACAATACAATAAAATAAAATACGGTAGAAGAAAGAGTTTACTAGTTCCAGACACAGCCCTTAGTAGCTGGCAGTTTCTGCTGCCATGTTCTCTGGAGAAGCCAGCTGCCATGCTATAAAGAAGGGAGCTCAAACTAGACTACTGATTGATGAGACATCCTGTGAACAAAGAAACAGGGCATCATGGAGGAAAAGCAAACATGTGAGCAAGGGCTTCTTGAGATTTCCAGCCAAGTCGGTATCTGAATGCATCCAAGAGAGTGACCCCGGCCAATGTCATGTAAAGCAGAAAAACTAGCTGGCTGGATTTCCTGACCCATGGGATTAGGAAGTTTGGGGCTAGTTGTTTACACAGCTATAGCTACTAAAACAAAGGAGGTGAACTCACCTGGCCATAGTCAGGAAGAGCAAGGACCAACATCTAAGCCCCTTTCTAGCCCTGGCCACCTGCCACTGTAGTCTACCACGTAAACTAACACACAAATAGGATAGCAAACCGAATGATCGACTTATGGCTTTGCCACAACATCCCACTCAAAATAAATATGAACAAAATCACTGCATATTAGCTGTCCACAGTTTCAACTTGGGCAGTTTCAGTTACCCACAGTCATCCAAGGTTAGGAAGCAGATGATCCTCCTTTTGACAATACGTAGTAGCTTATGCCCAACAGCAGCTTAACGCTATGTCATTCACCTAACTTCATCTCATCATGTAGGCATTTTATTATCTCACATCAGCACAAGAAGAATGAGTCAGTACAATAAGATATTCTGAGAGAGAACACATTATTTAACTTTTATTATAGTATATCATTACAACTGTTCTATTTTCTTATTGTTGTTGTTTCTCTCACTGTGCCTAGTTTCTAAATTAAACTTTATCATAGGTATGTTACATAGAGTAAAAAACATAGTACATATAGGGTTCAGTACTATCTTTTGTTTTATGCATATACTGGGGTCTTGGAATGTACCCCCCCATGGGTAAAGGAGGACTACTGTACTCATTTATTGACATCCCAGCTAAGCAGGGCACTCTGGCATGTCCGTGTTCCACTAACCTACTGCTATTCAGTTTGACACATTCATTTCTCACTGCAAAACCTCCTGAGGATATGGAAGAGCGATCATCAAGCCCTGTCTTTGTCTCTAGTGCCTAATCCAGGGCCCTGCATGCCAGCATAAATGAAAGTTTGCTAAGTGACACCTCCCATGTGAAAAGAATTAGACTAGTTTTCAATCCAAAGAATTATGAGACCAAGGAACAAGTGAGATGCTGATGCCAAATCCCTCTTTTACTGTACAAATTATCACCATAAAATAATCACTGAGTGAGGGCCATGACATGTATAAAATGTTGTTTTCCCAAACACTTGCACAGCATTGTCTAACATATAGTGCTACTATTCTTCTCTTAGAGTTGAAGAAATGAAGTTACCCAGAAAGGTAACAGGATTTGCCCCAAATCACCCAATTTTCCCAAGTGAAACCACAGTATGAATTCAGGAAACCTAATTAAATGTCCAATGCTAATTTCATCTTCTAGAATCCTCTCCTCAAAAACCATATGATCTAAATTTCAGTAAGTATTATCAAAGAACTTAAAGTAACATGAATATAATATAGCCAATTACAGAAATGAGAGCCAAATTACAGTAATGAGAACTGGGATATGAAGCCTGGCATATGCCTTGCCATGTCTATATGACACTACACCTTTGTGATGCAAATAGTATGACATTCTTTCTCATCTCAGACAACACTTGCAAAATATAGCACATGCCTGTATGAGTATGTAGGGTCACCAGGAAAAACTCATTACTTGATGTTTCTCATAGTCTTAAAATCAGAATGTTACTGTCACATGCTACTCACATGTGACAAAGTGATATATGCAGTGGCCAAGCTTCCTATATTACGTAATCATGGGTATTCCAAGACGTTATGACAAGAGAAACTTTTAAAGGACAGAAAGCGAACACTGTACACCCTTCCATGATTTGGCTGACTGAACTGCTGCACACATAGCTATCTCAGCGGAATGACATCTGCATGTAATTCCCAGGGAATGAAGAATGCAAGAACACTCTGTGGTCCCCCACCCCACCTCTTCAACCATGCGTCCCCAAAAAGGAACAGTGAAGACAGCAATAAGGCAGGTGAGTAGGAAAAGCTGTAGAAGTTTAACCCCATGGCTTCGAGGACTTGTACCACTCCCAACAAACCCTCCAGCCTTTACTGCCAGGACCAGGGCGGGGCTGGGCTGTCCAAGCTTTCCAAGGAAAGGGGGATCCTCCCTCTCAACCCATTACTTCCGGTTCCTAAATCTGGAAAGGAAACACACCAGAGGCAGTCTTCTGTCACTCTAAAAAGGTTTTCTCTCAGGCCACGTTGGATAGTTTGGGTTGTCGTGATTGTTTTCTGCTGCTGCCATTAACGGTGGTGTTTGTTTCCTGGTGAGGACACTTGTAAGACAGAGCAAACTAAATATCCACAGGCATAACAGGCTACAGATGAGAGCATGCACACAGCTCCCAGGCAAACAAACACCACATTCAGGATGTCATGATGGTTTAGGAATGAGCCAGCGATTTTAAAAGCGCTTTAGTTGCTGCTTTTCCTTGAGTCACAATGTCTGCAGACAACACATACTTAACAAAACACAGAACAACGATGCCCTCTACAGCCTTCAGAGAGAATACAAGGAACTTAACTGAGTTCTTGTATCTGGTGAAAGATCCTGAGTCTACCGTTCTACCCAGAATTATTTTTTACACTAGAGTAAGTTATAACATACAAAGAACATGTGTGTATGTTGGAAAAATGAAAATATCAAGGTCTAAAGCTGAGGTGCTAATTAAAATATAATAATGTCCAAATAATTAACATTATACTGAAATAATTCACTTTCCTAAAAGACCTACAGAAGCAAACTACACATGGTCACTTTGGCTATTAACAGAGGCTATTTTCAAACGAATTACTTAAAATATTTTCAAAGTGAAACTGCAGGCTCCTAAAAGGAGAAATAGGTTGAGATGAAATTTTTTTAAGAAAAGAAATATACCACGAATTGAGGATTACAGCATTCACTCCCTGTCTGGAAATGAAATAATAATAACACCACCAGAAGAAGTAACTCTAAGCTCAAATGACTTCCCTGTTCTCCATGAGCCATGAGGAAAGAAACTTCTCATATTTGTAATAAGGAAAGGCAGTATTGAGCACCTCAGAAATATTCCAGATTACTCAAGGCCTGTGTAGATACGACAGATGCAAAGGCTCTTCTTCTCAGGGAATGTGACTGGGATAGGACGTTGTCAAAGCAATGTGTAAACATACATATAAACAATTGGCGATCATATAGAAAACATAAGCTGCACATGGCACTCCAAGGAACAAAGGATAATCAATGTGAGAAAAGTTTACATTGTGTGTCAAGGGAAAAGCAAGTCATTAATCAAGCCTGGTACAAGCTTGATTGTTGTACAGAGACTAAGGAAGAAAAGGTAAGAGAGAACAGGAAGAGAGAAAACCACAGGCTAGATCACTGCAGGAACTGCAAAGGCATCAGTTTCAGAGGAACAGGTGGGCATGTTCCCAAGTTCCGAGATGAAAACACGGGTCAAAGTTAAAGAGGAAGACAGAACAGTTATCAGAGTGTCTTAAATCTAGCCAGAGAGTTCAGATCAGATCTGATTAAACAAAAGGAATTACTCTGATCACTTAAGGAAGTAACATGATGAAAATGGTGTTAAGAAAACAGTATCCTGGCACTTGTCTAGATAAACTGGAATGGCAGGACAGGAAAGGAACAGAGATCATCCAGAGATTAATGAAGAAATACAAACCACAAAGGATCATAAGCCTGCATGTAAGAAAAGAATACAGAAGGAGCAAGCCCAAGACACTCTGCAGAGGGTAGATATATTATACAGGTTATCATGAATACAGGACAAGAAGATATCATGATTTGACAAGCCCGGGATGCGTGAGGGTAGCATCACAGATATTCAAAGCAAACGCCAGTTTAGAAGAAAACTATGACACACTGAATTCTCTGTCTGAGGTTTTAGGGATCAATTTAGGCAGAGATTTAATGGAGGCAGGTGGAAAGTTGAAATTGAAAAGAGGACAAGAAGCCAGGGCTGTATTTAAGCACTTTCTAATCATCCAAAAAAAAAAGAATACATGAGCTTACACACACAGGAAGGGATTGGGGAAAGAAAAGTCCAGAAACTGGGTAACTGGCCAGAAAGACAGAGAGAACACTTGGAAAAGGAAGTTTCATTTGAAAACCAACAAGAACTTTGTTTCAAAGTCATCAACACTCAGAGCAAATGCCCTACTGAGTGAGAAGGAACCTAAGAGCTTTAAGTCTGAGGCAGAATTAACTGGGAATTAGGTGACCATTAGTGCACTTGGTGAACTTTATCTGGAGTCTATCAAGTAATCAGAACACACTGAGTTGACTATGGTTTCCAGGCCGGCCAGTGTAATAGAACAGATAATATGCAACAGGGGAAAAACAGCAGCCTACTTCAGCTGAAGCATGTCATTCGCCACTAGGCACACTCTTACTGGCTCTAGGTCTTGAAAACTTAAAGCTCTCCCAAGGAACAGACAGAATTAAGAAGGAACTGAAAGATGAAGAGTTTAAATACCGGGAGAAGAAATACAGAGATACTTTTTTTTACCTTTTTAAAAAGACAAAGACAAATGCCTCTGTAAAAACATTCTCAGGGATAAAGGTTACACACTCCTCATTCAAAATCATTTCTAATAAAGAATGTAATCATTTAAAAGTTCTGTGATTTAAGACGCTTCAGTTTTATTCTTAAAATGTAGTAGAAAATCATTACCTAGAACTCAACTGGTATGAAAATATTTGTATGAATCTTTTTTTTTAAATGTCATACATAAAGTTAATGCATCAGTTTTCAAATGAGTGCTGATGACAGACTCAGTACCACATTCCCCTTTAGGTAGACTAAAAAACCTAGGACACAGAATTGAAATGGTTCACTGAGGCAAACCAGCAAGACAAAAGCCCATTTGCTATTCAACTTTCTTTCTCTAGAAGTTGAAAGCACTGCTCTTCACTCTTACTTTTATTACAAAGGGGAAATTACTGTCAATTCTTGGACATATTTCTCTTTTTGTGGTTGTTCTAAGGAATGCAGAGACTAGGGTTAACTGAAATTCAGAGCAGTACCTAAAACTATAATAGCTACAAAGGAGTAGAAAGAAAAATAGTAAAGATGCAGGGAACTTAAGAAAAAAAAAAAAAAAAGTAAAATCTCTCCTCTCCTCCTAAACATTAATAAAATCTTAAACCTGTTACCTTAGATTCAGAAAATGATTCCGTCTTCCTACCCCCAAAACTCCAGCTCCCCACCCTCCCCAGAATAGAGTGGACAAATATCAAGAGCAAAAGTAAAAGCTTTAAGTCTCCTGGAGTGGGTGGGAAGGAGGAGGAGGGGGTCATTACACATTCTCTGTGAAAGAAGACAAAGCCAGATCCACATTCCAGGGAAATCTGTCTGGTCCGAGTTTTTCCTTAAATACAGATTGGCCTGTCACTAAGCCAGGCTCTGTAATCTTCCCAGGCTGCCACTGCTAGGGAAGCCAGGAATCCCTTCTAATTAATCAAGCCCTCCCAACAAAAATTTTCCCACCCACAATAAAGTAGATTGGGGGAAGGGGAAGTAGCAGAGCAGGCTTTGTAGCCAAAAGAATTCTAGACTTTGGTGTAATACCTAACTAATCCAAGAAAACAGATGCAGGAAGCAGAGGAAATGATCTACAAACAGAGACAGACAATGAGGTAGGAACCTTTCAAAGTACTGCTTTGCTGGAACCCGAGCTGAAAACTTTAAATCCTAAGATGTAATTATTACCAGGAGTGAGACCTGGCAGCATTACATACTTTCAAAAATAACTTTAAAGCAGGGGATGGACCCATAAGCTTTTCAGAGGCAAACACCATATATTCTGATTTTGACACTTTTGACCATAATTTCTTATTCAAATTTATTTTATTTCTTTACTTATTTCCTCTAAAACTAAAACTTCTTACTAAAACATGGATAAAAGTCCATGATTAATACAGTTTATGACCATGTCCATTTCTTGTTTCCACTTGCAAAGGAAATGGCCTTGTCTTGGCCTTGCTAATTTACCCACCCTTGCTGCCAGTTTAACCCCTAGGTAACTTCGTTGAAAGCCTACTCTGACAGGAGGCAAGAAGGATGCACAGATTCAGACCCATGGTGTCCAATACAGCTTCTACTGGCCATGTGTGCTTCCTGAACACCTGAACTGTGGCCAGCAGGAAGTGAGATGTGCTTTAAGAGATAGATTTATACACCTAAACCAGGATTTACTGATATAGAGAGACAGATATTTCAGACTTTGCAGGCAATGAGATCTTTGTTACAACTATTCAACTCTGCTGCCATAGCATAAAAGGAGCCAGAGACAATATGAAAACAAAAAGGAGCAGCTGCGATCCAATAAAACTTTATTTACAAAAATAAGCAGCTAGTTTGTGGGATATAATTTGTTGGCCTCTGACCCCTCAACAGTGTATAATTTTGGAAATTCTAAAATACTGGGGTGGCTGCAGAGCTAGAATTAAGATCACTAAGGAAACTTGGGGACATATGTGTTGGCTGTCACCACTACACCCGACTGAGAAAGGAGTTATGGAAGTATAGGACTTATCTCCCTGCCACAAGTTATAGTGACCCAGAAGTCAAGAGACCCTGAAAGCTGTGGTTCCAAGGACTCTGTCATCTCATTCACTGCTGCCATTTCCTGGAATTCTGGCCCAGGAGACAATTATAAGAAAAGTTCAAGGACAGGGACATAGCAGTTTTGTTTTGTTTTTCCTTTTTTTGGTTTGGATTTTTTTTTTTTTTTTAGGGCCCTCTTACAGGCAGGAAGGTCAAAAGACTTTTCTGCATTTGAAGAAGGATAAGTGGGGCGCCTAGGTGGCTCAGTCAGTTAAGTGCCTGCCTTCAGCTCAGGTCATGATCCCAGGATCCTGGGATCAAGCCCCACCTCAGGTTCCCTGCCCAGCAGGAAGCCTGCTTCTCCCTCTGCCTCTGCCTGCAGTTCTCCCTGCTTGTGCTCTCTTTCTCTCTGTGTCTGTCAAATGAATATTAAAAAAAAAAATCTTAAAATTTTTTTAAAAAAATGAATACGGATAAGCTGTTTGCATGGATAATTAATACCATTCCAGGGAAAGTCTCAGAATAAACAACTGAGATGCAAATGGCAAAATATTCAGTTTTCATCTGGTTTTCTATTTAGAAACCATGCTCTAACCAAGTAGCTTTCAATCCCGTACATGCATCTATATGAAAATTTGCTAAGATTAATTCCTTTTAAACTTTACTTACTCATTTAATTACTGATTATAGTGATATATATACACAGATTAAAATGCCTTATCAAAAACAGACCTCTTCTGCCCTATCCTGTTACCACCCTCTCCAGCTCTCATCAAGAGCAATGACACTGAATACTTCAGCTATTTGATCTGGTATTTACTATCATGTTTCTAAATACTATGTTATTACTACCAATTTCTTATTATTTTAATTTTAAATACTTTCTACTGAAAATGAAGACAATGCTTACAACCCACCACCCAAACACTGCCTTCCCCAGTCTTCCAATATCTGGAGTTCACAACATGAAATGTACATTCTGTTCCAAACTGAGCCAGGTAGTGTATGTACTATGCTTACTGTCCAAACTTGCACAAGAAAGGAAGGGTTGTTTCATTTTTCTTTTGTTTAGTTTCCCATATTCTTATCACTAAATCATTCCCACACTCTCTGACAGATTTAAGAAAAACTCCTCTCCACTTTCAAATACATGAGGTATTTCATCCTTTAATTTCCTGTTGGAGACATCTTTCATGGAACTCTAAGTCCCATGCCAATTGGACTGGTTGCTTTCTAGGCAGGACACACTGCTGATCACCATGGGATTTGCTCAGGCACTCACCTGCAAGATTTCCTATTTCCCAGACCCTATAACTCACTCCTTCTGTTTACTCCCTCACTTTGGAACACCACATTCTTCCTAAAATAGGGTACATTAGAAGGAAATTTTTTTAGACTTTGCATCTCTGAGAATGTCTCTGTTCTGCTTTACCTGTCACATGGCTAAAATTAAAAACACAAGAAACAAGTGTTGGCAGGCATGTGAAGAAAAAAGAACCCTTGTATTCTGCTGGTGGGAATGCAACCACTATAGCCACTGTGGAAAACAGTATGGAGGTGCCTCAAAAAATGAAAAAATAGAATTACCAGATGATGAAGTAATTCCACTACTGGGTATTTACCCAAAGAAAACAAAAACACGATTAGTAAATATTAGATTACTAATTTATTAACTAGTAAAAAAGTTAAATTATTACAAAATTAACAAACCTGATCTAAATGACATATAGTTCAATGCACCTGATAACCATCACATTTTTCAAATGTTTATGGAATACTTTCCAAAACAGACAAAGGAATTATGCCAAATAAGAAAATGATTAGAAAATTTCCAAATACTTAGAAACAATATAAATTTCAATAATCCAGTGATCAAAAATGGCATCACAGGGGCACCTGGGTGGCTCAGTAAGTTAAACATCTGACTCTTGGTTTCACTTCAAGTCATGATCTTAAGGTCATGAGATGAACCCCTGCAGTGGCCTCCCTGCTTAGAAATCTCTCTCTCTTTCTCCCTCTGCTCTCTTTCTCTCTCCCAAAGAGGAAAAAAAAAAAAAAATGAAATCACAGTGACAATTAGAAAATAATGTTTATTTGAAAAACAGAATCTCTACTTAAACTGCATCTCTAACAAAACAAGACGAATATAATTAAAGCAGTAAACACTTGGAGAGAAAAATTTATAGCTTTAAGTGTGTATACTGGAAAAGAAGAAATGCTCAAATGCCATGATTTAAGCTCCCACCTTAAACTGGACAGAGAACAGCAAATTTGCTCAAAGAAAATATAAGGGAGAAAATTTTTAAAAATCCATAAAATAGAAAACAAGTACACTACAGGGGAAAAAAAATCAAAGCCAAAAGATGGTTCTCTGTTTGAAAAGACTCCTAATTAAACAAATCCCTAAGAGTACTAATAATTGCTCTGCTGGAAATGCAAATCAAAAACCATTATCACCTTATCCCTGCTAGAATGGCTACTATCAAAAAGACCAGAGATAAGAAATGTGGGTGAGGACATGGGGAAAGGGAACCTTGGCTGGTGCGTGATTGGTGGAAATGTAAACTGGTGGCAGACACTATGGAAAACAGTATGCAGCTTCCTCAAAACAGGAAACACTGAACTACCATGTGATCTAACCATTCCATTTCTGGGTATACACCCAAAGAAAATGAAATCACTATCTCAAAGAGGTATGTGCACCCCATGTTCATTGCAGCATTACTCACAAAAGGCAAGACAGGGAAACAACCTAAGTGTCCACTGATGGATAAATGAATAAAGAAAATGTGGTGTAAATACACAATGGAGTATTATTTAGCCATTAAAAAAAAGGAAATCCTCTGTTTGTGACAAATGCATAGACTTTGAGGGCATTATACTAAGTGAAACAAGTCAGAGAAAGACAAATACTGTATGATCTCACTAATATATGGAATCTAAAAACTTCAAACTCAGAAACAGAATAGAATAGTGGCTGCTAGGGGCTAAGGGGTAGGGAAAATAGAAAGATGTCGGTCAAAGGGTATAAATTTCCAGTTAAAAGATGCGTAAGTTCTGGGGACCTAACATATAGCATGGTAATTACAGTTAACAATACTGTACTGTATCCTAGAAAGGTGCTACAAGAGTCGAGCTTTAATGTTTGCACCATAGGAACAACAAAATGGTAATTACATGAGGTAAAGGATGTATTAACTAACCTTACTCTAGTAAACATTTCGCCACATAGGTTTATCAAATCACCGCATTGTACAACTTGACCTTACACAATGTTATATGTCAATTATATCTCAAAAAAGTGGGGAAAAGGGAGAAAAAAAAAAATCACCCTGTTGGAAGGTATGAGCCTGGCATATGCGGGAGTGAGGATAGCAGAGAGCTAGGATCCTAATGCCCAAAGGGGTTAGAAGAGAAAGGAGAGTTCAGAAGGAACTCATCCCCGTTAAGCCCAGAGCTGTAAGAAACTTCAACCTCTGTTCCCTGTACAATGCTTGACACATAAGCATTGGATTTGTAGATATCTCTGTAATACTCTATGGTATTTCATACAGGTAAGTCTGTCCATAATTTCTTGGAGTAGGAACTATTCCATAGAACTTTTTCCTTCATTCTCTTGATAAACTGTAACCTTCAAGAAAATGGCACCTAGAAGAAAAAAAAAATCACTGCTTGCCATCCATGGAAAGCGACGTGGAAGCCTGCCAACCATCCAGGGCTTTAGCAGGAGGGAAGGGAAGGGAAAACAGCAAGGAAAATCCTAGAAAACACTAAAAACAACAACCTTACACCAGACTCTTTCATAGTTGCAAAGTTGTACTACCCACAAGGTGGTGGAATCCCAAGCCATGAAATTAATCTGAAGCCTGGTCCAAAACCACTGAAATGCCAGTGGCTCCAGCAGAAGTAAACTTGAAACTGCTCAACTCCACTAGAATGAGTGTATGTGTGTGTGTGTGTGTGTGTGTATGCAAGCACATGCGCACACGTGAATGTGCACACAATGCACGTGTAGGATGTGACTGAAAATAAAATAAGCACACTATTAAAAATAACACACATCAACAATCCAGCAATTTCAGTCACCAATTTATTCCACACTTAGTATATAATAATAAAAATAACAGAACAGTCTATAAGAGACTATGAAACAAATTACTTTATTATTATTATTATTAAGATTTTATTTATTTATTTGACAGAGAGAGACAGCGAGAGAGGGCACACAAGCAGGGGGAGTAGGAGAGGGAGAAGCAGGCTTCCTGCTGAGCAAGGAACCTGATTCGGGGCTTGATCCCAGGACCCTGGGATCATGACCTGAGCTGAAGGCAGATAGATGCTTAACGACTGAGCCACCCAGGTGCCCCAAAACAAATTACTTTAAAATTATAAAGAAGATAAAAGGATGTGGAAATGTATTTTAAAAATAGGATAAGCATATAAAAAAAAGGACTGGTAGAATTCGAATTAAAAAAAAACACACAAATTCTCAGCTGAAAAACAGAGTCACAAAAAATAAACACGTTAAAGAGTTGATTAAATACAGATTAAACAGCAAATTAAATCCAGATGAGATGTTAATGAACTGGAAGACGTGTAATAAACAGCACTCTGAATGCAACACAGGGACACAGGAAGAAACAAGAAAAGGCAAATGGCCAAGCAGCACTCGTGCAAGCCTACCTACTTGAGGAGCATTCGTAGGAGAAGGCACATGATGTTGGCATCGGTAGCAGGTGTGCGGGTCCCCCTAGGCCAGCACAGACAATCTGGCAGGAAGGATGTCACACATTCAGAATGGGGTCCCAGTGTTTGGGTCGTGGGGCTTTTAAGGTGCATGATTTGGGAAGCACTGGCCCCATTGCCTGTGTGATCAGAGGCACAGAGAGAACAGAGACGATAAAGCATGGTACCTAAAGAGAACATGGTTGAGATTTTCCAAAACTGATAAAAAAGACTTGTATCTTTCAAATAAAGATGCACATGCATCCCAAGCCAGCTAAATAAAGTCTATGGCTTGAGGCTTCATAATCAAATTGTAAAACATCAAAGCCAAAAACAAAATTTTAAGAGCAGCTAGAAGGAAAAAAGCCGATAACCAAGATAACCAAGAAAGAAATCACAGTGAGGCAGGGGAGATACTTCTGTGGTTACTAGTCTCCACAGATGCGCCCCACAATCTTTGCTTCCCTGTGGGCACATGCTGCTTCTTACATCAAAAGCTGCAGCTTCCCCTGGGCTGAGACCTTTGAGTTCTCTGACCAACAGAATGTAGTGTGATTGCCAAGTGAGACTTCTGAGCCCAAGCCTTCAAAGAACTGGCAAGTTATCTTCTTTCTTGTAGCAACTCTTGTCCTAGGACACCACCCCTCAAACTCAGCCACCATGCTAGGAGAAGCCCAAGCCAGACAGATCAGCCATGTGAATGAGAACTGACAGACAACAGTTAACAGCCCCAAGTGAGGTCCCCAGCCACGGCCAGTGTGAAGTGACAGCCATGTAAGCATGTCATCTTTGATGTTCACACTAAACTGGGCTCCCAGATAATTGCAGCCCTGACCACCATCAAAAAGAAAAATGACCCAAACGATCCCAGGCAACCTACACAATCACAAGAGAGAATAAAATGGCTTATGTTTTAAGCTACTAAATTTTAAAGGTGGTTTTAAACATCAATCAGTAACTACAGTTTCTCAGTTGCCATAAGAGATTCCAGAAAACAATGGAAAAGTATCTTCCAAATGCCAAGGAAAAATAATGCTCAACCTAGATTTCTATAACCAACCTTCCAGATTTAAGACAAAAATACATTTTTTAGAAAGACAAATGATGAAATTTCACCACTTATAACCTCTCATAAAAAGAAATACTACAGAACACATGGATAAGCAATGAAATTTATAAATACGGTGTAAATCTAATAAGCCAGGACTTGGTAAAAATAAGATATAACTATAATACTAAGTAGTATCTGATCTGGTTAACTATGGTAATGTATCTGTTTTGGTGTTGTGAATGTACTTAATATAACACTAGCACAGAAAAAATGTCCTCAGCAGCCAGCATAGGTGAAGGCATCTTAGGCACCTCATAGTCACTATTTATCAATTCTTCCCCTCTCCTTTCCCATACCCTTCACACATAGTTCTCCCATCTCCCCACAATGGAGAAGGTCTCAGCCCCAGCCACCAAGGGACAGAGGAGAGATACTTACAAAAAGAAAAGAGGGCAGCCAGGCAAGAGACCTCTCTCCTGGAATTCACCCACCTGCAGCATTCACTGCCTACTTCATTTCTATCTGCTTTGTCATTATCAAAAATCATGTCCCAGACATACATATGAGAATGACAGTTTTTAACATTAAGGACCAAGTTATGACCTAAAGGCATTTTGCAGAAGACTTGAAGCAAGAAACCCCCATAACCATACGAACTAATTTTTTCTCCCCCCCAACTCTTAATATGCAAATCTTCAATTACCTACTTCAAGTTTTTAGTAAAGACACTAATTTAAAGAGTAGAAAGCAAGTTCAGAGCTTCAATTGTCAGTGAACACAGAACTCGATTATATTAGAAAATGATTAACCATTTTAAAGACTATGAAGCACTACTTACTTTAACGGCAAATTTCTTTGACTCCATGGCTTATTGATTCCAGAGTAATTACAGACCTTTAATAGAAGAAAAAAGTAGGTATATCAAAACCTCTATTTGGGTAATAGATAGGAGAAAGTTTGGCTGAATAATCAAATAACAGTAAGTACTTGCAAGATATATATTTACTTAAAACTAGTCTTAAAAATATATTGTATCGGGGGCCCTGGGTGGCTCAGTCAATAAAGCATCTGACTCTTGATCTCAGCTCAGGTCTTGATCTCCGGGTCATGGGTTCAAGCCCCATGTTGGGCTGCACAGGAGTGGAGCCTACTTTTTATATATGTAAATTATTGAAATCTATATATAAATATTGAATTAGCAACTGAAAAACCACCAACAAAGGAAAGCACAGGCTCAGATAAATTCTATCAGATGTTTAAAGAGTTAATACCATTGGGACCCCTGGGTGGCTCAGGTGGTTAAGTGTCTGACTCTTGGCTTTGGCTCAGGTCATGACATCAGGGTTGTGAGACTGAGCCCTGTCTTGGGCTCCACGCTGGGCATGGAGCCTGCCTAAGATTCTCACTCTCCCTCTGCCTTTGCCACCAAAAAACCATAGGAGATAATACATTTACAGTACCATATTGTGGGTTGTTTTGTTTTGTTTTTAAGATTTTATTTATTTGATAGAGAGATAGCACAGGCAGGGGGAGCAGCAGGCAGAGGAAGAGGGAGAAGCAGGCTTCCCGCTGAGCAAGGAGCTAATGCAGGGCTTGATCCCAGGATCCTGGGATCATGACCTGAGCTGAAGGCAGACTGAGCCATGCAGGCGCCCAGTACGGTACTGTATTTATTGAAAAAAAAAACCATGTATAAGTAGACCCACACAATTCAAACCTGTATCATTCAAGAGTCTACTCCCTTTTATTATGCTCAGCCAGACCAACTGCCCTCTCTCACCCTTGCAGAAATGTAGGGAATTATTTTTTGGAGAGATTAAGACAGAGGATCTGTTCTGAAAAACACTGGGCACAGTATAAAGTACAGAGAACCCTACTGAAAAAAGAGAAAATTAAGGGAACATTTATAAACTGATTGATATCTTCCCCAACCCGCATGTCCCTTACAATGGTTAATATTATAGGTCAACTTATCGGAGCTAAGGGATGCCCAGAAAACTAAGAAACATTTCTTCTGGGTATATCTGTGAGGGTGTTTCTGGAAGAAATCAGCCTTTGAATTGGTGCACTTCAGTAAGGCCAATGGCCCTCCCAGTGCAGGTGGTTACCATGCAATCCACTGAGGGCCCAAATGGAACAAAAGGTATGGGAAGGGTGAATTCGAAGTCTTTGTTTGAGTTGGGACACCCTTATTCTCCTGCCCTCCCCTGCCCTCAGACCTAAGGAGGTCTTTGGACTGAGAATGAATTACACAGGGGCTTTCCTTGTTCCCCAGCTGGCAGACAGTGGATTGTGGGACTTCTCAATCTCTGTAATTTCATGAGCCAATTCCTATAATATTATATATACCTTCCATTGGTTCTGGGTCTCTGGAGTACCTTGTCTAATACACCCCTCTCTCCTGCTTAGCCTCTCCAAATAGGAGACTAAAACTATTCAGGGATTGGACTAACCCAAAAGGTAGGATCTATAAGTACTGACATCAGAGATTCCCCAAGAAACAGCCTCAATGGATGGCTCTAAAGGGAAGCAAACACCCATAAGCCCCACATCTGCATGGAGAACTGCCTTCCATCTTTTTAATAACCAACTCTCAAACACAAGTGAACAACCAGGAATCACCTGCCATCTAAGGAAAGACTCTATCAAACAGCAACTCTATAAAACAAACAGCAAAGAAACTACTTGGCCAAAACCGAAACTGTGCAGGGAGAAGGAAACCATTTTTTAAGAAACTACCATTATTATCAGGGAGATAGAAGATATTGCAACCATAAAGCAATAAATACAATAACAAAAAATAAACTTTCAGAAAACAACAAATTAAAGTAATGGCTGAAATAAAAAACAACAGAAGTTCTGGAGTTCGGTTAAGTAATTCAGAAACTTCAGCAAAAATAAAAAAGATGAAAAATAAGAGAGAATAAATTAAAAATTAAAGGACCAGTATAGAAGGGCTCATACATGAAAGTTAGGATGGAAACATCTCATATTAGGGCATATAACACAGTAAGACATCAGGCATTGGAGATTAAAAAAAAAAACAAAAAACTTTAAAAAGAGGGTGGGAGGTAGGTGGGAAGGGGTGGTGAGTGAATGTTTGGCTCCAAATGGCTCAATTCCGGAGACTAAAAGACAATAGAAAAGTATCTTCAAAATTCTAAAGAAAATTGTTTCCAACCTCCAATTACATTTAAACATGAGCGGGAGGGGACATTTTTAGATGTGCAAGGTCTTAAAAAATTTAAATCCCATGCATCCTTTCTCAGGAAGTTTAACTAAAGATGTACTTCACCAAAATGAGGAAATTAACCAAGAAAGAGGAAGATAAAGGAAACAGGAAGGCCAAGATCGACAAAAGGCAAAGGAAATCCTAGGACCTGGTGAAAGCAGATCCCTCCCTGCATGAGATCATGGGCCAGACCAGGAAAGAACCATGAGTGGGGGCTACAGCAGTATCCGAGTCTCCAAGAGATGCATCTTCAAAAGTATCTGCGAGCATACAAAGTTAACTTTGGACAACTGGTAGAGAATCTGAGATTGAATTAGGACAGGAACACGGAAAGCTAGGCAACCGAAGAATAACAAGGCAATTACTGATCCCAGGATAAACAAAAATTGTGCAGAAAATAAAAAGAGTACTTCATACATAGCTCAGTCACAGTAAGCATGTGTAGTCATAGTAACAAACCCTAAATCTTGACCTAAGCAAGGTCACGTTTACAGCAATATTACGAGGATGGAGAATATGTGTGTATGTATAACCTGTATGGCAGGGGTATAGGGATTAAACTGAGCGAAAGCTCCCTTGAATGCTAAGGGGATGTCTCAGAAGCAGAGCCTACAATCAATATAAAACAATAGCAACCACCACAGCAATAGTAATAATAAAGCAGAAACACAGAGAGTTAATTTAGTGATATAGACCCAATTGTTAAGTTGTTAAACTTGGCGCCAACATGAAGAGCAAGATGAAGACAGCTGCTCTGGAGGAAGGAATGAGGTGAAAAGAATGCCTCAAGTCACAAGCCTTGTACATGGAACTATTTGCCCGTTTCAACTGTGTGCACAGATGTTAGAGCACCACTGTACAAAAGAGAAACAGAATGCAAGCCGCAGATGTACTTTTCAATTTTCTAGCAGTTGCAGTTAACAAAAATGTAAACAGAAATGGAGGAAATAATTTTAATAATTTTAATATTTAATTTTATTTAATAAAGATAATTTTAATAATAAATATTTTTATTTAACCTAATAAATCTACTGCATTATCATTTCAGCATGTAATCACTACAAAAATATTTAGATTCTTAGTGTTTTACCTTAGTCTTTGAAAGCAAGTATATCGGATGTATATTTTCTGTTTCCAGCACATCTTAATTTGGACTGGCCACATGTCAAGTGGTTGACACCGTGGTCAGTGGCTACCACAACAGACAGTGCAGTTGGAGCGTGCTTGGTTTCATTACAAGAAAAGTACTTATTTCTGTGTCCCAGATTACTAATTTAAAAAACAATGATAGTAATACCTAAATCAAAATTATCAAAAGGATTAAATAAAATGATATATGAAAACCCCCAATACAACCTTTGTAAACACTAGGCCCTTGATAAGTATTAACTACTTAGGCAATGGTGATGATTTAAAATCGGATGTTGGTATTTTTTTTTTCAAAATGTGATAACCTTTGATTCTACTTTTTTTTTTTTAAGATTTTATTTATTTATTTGAGAGAGAGACAGAGAAAGCACAAGTGGGAGGGAGGGGCACAGGGAGAAGCAGACTCCCTGCTGAGTGCAGAGCCCCACAAGGGGCTTGATCTCACAACCCCAGGATCATGACCCAAGCCAAAGTCAGACACTTAACCAACTGAGCCACCCAGGCACCCCTGCTTCTATTTTTTTTAATGGACAAAAACATCTTTATTCAGACCCCAAATCACTCTAATTAGTCATTTCTATTCTCTGAATGATGTAGTGCATATGATTTAGAAAAATTCTGGAGGACATTCACCAAGTAACCCCATTTAGAAATAGGTGTAAATGGGAAAAATAAGTTCCTAGAGAATAAGGAACATGTGTTTGAAAACAACACTTCTAAAAGCTGCCCTGAAAACTTGAGGTAGATGTTTATGCTATCTGAGCCTGATAAACACAAAACTGATCCCCTTAAATATACTAAATTAGGTTTGAAATAACTTCTGCCAAGAATTTAGGGGATCCCTCACTGAAGGGTGCTTAAGTGCTCCCCAGGGAGAAAGTTTTGTCAGCAAGTACCCAACCAAGCTGAAGCATGTGATCAAATTATTTTTTAATTGTACTCATTTTCCCACATGTCCTTCCCTTCCTGAAGGACAGGTGGACCACACTGGAGGCTGCAGCAAGGCTTTCAGACCATATCTGCCATTAGATTATGGACCATATTACAGTGAAGGTTACATTTTTCAACTCACAATAAGGTTTCAATATTCATTCTTAAAGCACTCATTTTTTTTTCCTTTTTACTTTTATCAGTAAAGCAAGAGTAGCTGCATTTTTTAAGGACTAGATTCTTCAAAAAGTAGCATCAAAGCCCAATCTCAAAAATATGATCTGTAGGAATCTAGGACCAAATAGCATATATTTTTATATAATATGGCCCACTAGTGTAAAAATAGGTCACATGGGGAAAGAGAACTATATTGTACATTTTGCTTATGTATTTTCTCTTAATTCCCTTCACTATTTGATATTTTTGCATTTTGCTTATTTTTAATCCATTTTTTAATATCATGTGGCATTCTGCCTCTCAATGTATATAATTTTTTCATTTGTTTCCACAATGTTTGGAGGTTCAAAAAGTCACAACTTTAGGACTAAGAGAGACCTCACAAACTATCTACTCTCAGTCCTGTCATCTATTCCCCTAGAAAGTATACTTGTCAGACCAGGCCAGGGTCTCACAGCTGAGAGTCAAGGGCGAGAAAAGTGTCTTGTCAACTCAGCTGAGAGCAAACTAAGACCATCTGTCCACTGCAGAACTGCCAAGGTCTATTGTTGTTGTTGTTGTTGTTGTTGTTTTAAGATTTTATTTATTTATTTGACAGACAGAGATTACAAATTGGCAAGAGAGGCAGGCAGGGAGAGAGAGGAGGAAGCAGGCTCTCCGCGGAGCAGAGAGCCCGATGTGGGGCTCAATCCCAGGACCCTGGGATCATGACCCGAGCCGAAAAAAAAAGCAGAGGCTTTAACCCACTGAGCCACCCAGGCGCCCCGCCAAGGTCTACTGTTAACTGGACTGTCAAGGTATGTGTACCCTCCCTCCCTCAACAACACCCCCCCTTGATTCCCACCATGAAGGCACAAGATCCCAACAGAGTAAGATTTTAAATAGAGCTACATGAGTGGTGGTTTTCTCCTGCTAATGGAAGAAGAAGGAAGTCTACACTTGAGGAAAAGTGGTCTGAATGACTTTAATATATCATTGTGCTAGGCGACATGGCACATATCTTCATAAACAAAAAATAAAGTCCACCAAAATAAAGCCCAAAAACACATCTGGACAGCCAACTGTATAGACCTTGAGCCTGCAAATCTGCTGGTCATTTTAGAAAAGGAAGACATATTCCTTTTGCTTCGTTACATCATTAGGGACAAGCACTAGAAATGAGCTAAATGGTGAACTGAAGTGGTAAGAAAATTCTCAAATACAGTAAAAGCCCTCTTAGCCATCCTGGTAGGAACCGGTTCTCAAAGGTGAATAGCCCTAAGAGCACTGCTTGACACTAGAGGGTGCTCAAGAAATGTCTGCTGGATAAAGAAAAATATTCCAGATAATAGGAGCTGGGTCATTTAACACACCCGACCACTTTATTTTTGCTGTTTTTAGGGAAATTTTCCAAAAAGTATATTGAATCTTTACAACTTTCATAAAAAATACCCCATGGTGAATATTTCTTTGATACTCAGAAGAAAGTGATCCCCTATCAGCACACTGGGCAATACACAGATTAAGGGCCCTCAGAGCTGCAACTCAACGGTGGAGCCAGTCAGGTTTCTGCCGGGTCTCTTAGGCTTTCCTTAAGCTGTCAGAGTGCCTGTTTTCCAAGGCTCCCTCTCCCCACTAGGTTCTGCAACTTCACTAGATAAGGCTAGAAACCTAAGGGGCCAAGTTTGCTGGGTTAATGGGGTATTTTCCAAGCCTCTCTTACACGGATTTGCATGAACTTCAGTGTGAAGGTAATAAAATGGCTGTTACTTTAACTTTAGGGTTTCTGAAATGATGAAATGGCTGAGTCATGGAACTGTGCCCTTTGGATTTGAGCCTCAGCATTTAATTCTTTCTGCCTCTGTAGGACAAGGATGTTACACAGATGGATTCTCAAGTCCATCTATTGCTAAATCTTTGTGATCCAAAATCCAACAGCAGTTCAAGGAACAAATAATACCACTTTACAAATCCCTCCAGAAAAGAGAAGAGGGAATCCGCCCCACTCAACAATTCATTATATGAAGTCCTGAGAGCAAAACCAGATGAGGGCAGTACAGGAAAAGAAAATCACAGCCAATTCTACACGTGACCATAGAGGCAAGAAACCTAAACAAAAAGAAACAATCTGAATCTAACATTTAAACAATACACCAGAATCAAGTGAGGTTTATCAGAGGAGTGCAAGGTTGGTTTAACACTAGAAAAATCACCATACTAAAAAATTAAAGTAGGAAAAAAAAAGACATGGTCATTTTAATAGAGGTAGGGAAAAAAATAAAGAACATTAGAAATCTGAGAAAAGAACTTTCTTAATCATAGGGGTACCTGGCTGATTTAGTCAGAAGAGCATGCAACTCTTGATCTCAGGGGCATGAGTTCAAACCCCACACGGGTGTAGAGATTTACTATATTATAAATAAATAAATAAATAAATAAACTAAAAAAAAAATTTCTTAATCATAAAAAACTGTCTGCAAAATATGTAGCAAACATGCTTCATGACAAACCATTAAAAGCAATTTCTCCGAAACAGGCAGAAAATGTCAATTTTAAAATATCTTTTAAAACTAGCATCGACAAATATAAAATATCTTGGAATAAATTTACCTTTTTTTAATTTAACTTATTTATTTGTGAGAGAGAGAGAGTGCATAAGCAGGGGAAGCAACAGGCAGAGGGAGAAAGGAGGCCTCCCACTGGGCAAGGGACCTGATGCAGAATTCAATCCCAGGACCCTGGGATCATGACCTGAACTGAATGAAGGCAGACACTTAACCAACTGAGTCACCCAGGTGTCCCTAGAAATAAATTTAATAAGAAATGTGAAAGACCTCCTCAAATTGCTCTTCTAACAATGCAATTCTAAGCACAATCCTGAATAGGGAATCTGAGAGCAAAGAGGACTAAAATACTTGTAAAGGAGAAGAGAAAAGAAAAAAAACAAAGGATATTTACCAGACATAGCAAAACTACAGTGCTACAGTAAATAAAATAATGTACTGGCAAAGGGGTAAACAGTCCAAAGGGAGAGACCACACAGACTAGAAAACAAACCTCCACGCTTATGGGCATGGATGACAGAAGCAGCACTGCCGATCAGTGGGAAATGAAGAGATTATTCATTCAATAAATTGTGGCTGAACAACTGTTTATCCATTTGGAAAAAGATGAAACTGAAGCACTATTTCACACAACACACAAAAATCGATTACAGATGGACTAAAAACTAAAATGTAAAAAAAGACCCAGAACCTCTTAGAAAATGTTTTCAAGAACTCAGGGTAAATGAGGAGTTTTTTAACTGGATACAAAAAAATGCAAACCATAAAAAAAAAAAAAAAAAAAGAATGGTAGATCTGACCATATTAAAATTAAAACTTCCCTACAGACTGGATGAAAATATCCGCAATTCACATATCCAACAAAAGTCTTAGAACATATAAAGAACTCTCAAAACTCACCAATAAAAAAAAAAAAATACAATCCAGTCAGAAAATGGGTGAAAGACATGAAAAGATATCTCACCAAAAAGGATATACAGATGATAAATAAGCACATGAAAAGATGATCAACACTGTGAGCCATCAGAGAAGTGCAAATAAAACTTCAATGAGATATCACTACATACCTACCAGAATGGCAAATAAAAAACAGGGGTAACACCAAATGTTGATGAAGATGCAGGGAAAATGTATTTTTCATTGCCTGTGGGACTGTTAAAGTGGTACAGCCACAATGGAAGAGAGACAGGTTTATTATAAAACTAAGTATGCACTTACCATATGACTCTAAAATTTCACTCCTGGGAGTTTATCCGAGAGAAATGAGAACCTAGGCTCACATAAAAATCTGTATACAAATGTTCACAGCAAACTTTATTCATAATAGCCCCAAACTGGAAACAACCCAGATGTCCTTCAGGGGGTAAACGGTCAAACAGATGGCGGTGTCTCTATACCATAGTGTATTACTCAGCAAAAAAAAAAAAAAAAAAAAAAGAATGAACAGTTGATACAGGTAACAACTTGGATGGATCTCAAAGGAATTATGCTGAATGGAAAAAAAAAAAAGCCAATCTTAAAAGGTTATTTAATGTACAATTCCATTTCTTAACATTCTTGAAATAAAATGATAGAAGTGAGTAACAGATTAAAGGTTGCCATGGATTAAGAATGGGGGAGGGGTATGTGGCTTTACATAAACAGGTGGTAGGGAGGAGCCTATGGCAGTGGAGTTCTGTACCCTGACTGTGGTTGGTGATGGTTACATAAACCCATGTGATAAAATGGCACAGAACTAAATAAACACATGTAGAACTCTTAAATGTAATAAACTGTGTGTATTGTACCAATGTCAATTCTCTGGCTTTAATTGTTGCTCTATAAACATGCAAGATATGACTACTGGGGAGGAACTGAGTGAAGGGTACACAGGACCTTCCCCCTTTTTTGCCAACTTCCTGTAAATCTCTAATTATTTCAAAATAAAAGGCTTACAAAAATTAAAACTTCTATTCATCAAAATCCACAATAAAGAAATGGGGGGGAGGGGTTGACAAACTGGGAGAAGAAATTTATAAGACATAGAACGAGCAAAGGACAACATTCCAAAATTAAACAATCCAATAAAAAAATCGGCAAAGGCGGTACCCAGAACAAGATGTCCCTGTCTCCTAGCCAAGTCTACAGGTCGGGCAAGGTGATGGGGAGTGGAGGTGAAAGAATTTCCTGATCCCTTCTATTATTTACCTTTACCTTCTATTATTTACCTATATCCCTTTACAACCACTGCACAACAACCAATCATAACTCTTACATCCTCTGGGGAGGTGAGAGGTATGTCTCTCACTATCCTTTCTTAAAAGCTGGGAAGCATGAAGTCTAAATACAGAAAGACCATTTATCAGGGAATCTGGGGAAAGCACACACTCTGCTCTCTTCTATTACTTCAGGCACACAGCCCATCATCTGGGACCAAACAGATGAAAGTCAAAGACAGACCCATCTGCCTTCCAGGAGAAGGAAAAATCATTACTTGGAGATGTCAAAAGTCCCAGACCCCAAAGAGCTGGTTATGATGAAGGTCCCCACAACCAGAGCACTTCTCTATCCCCAAAGCCATCACTGGAGCTAACTGAGCAGGAGTCCTCCAATCAGAACTGTTGACTGGGATCTCCCACACTTCTCAGGCCCTCTACCCACACCTCCATCTCACGGCTCAGGCAACTCCACGGCCTCACTGCCCCCACACAGCCACCTCCACCATCTGTCCTTGAACATGAAGCTCCAACTCTCCCCACTATCACCCATACAGACAGTCCTAGAGAATGTCTTCTCCCTCCTAAGGGGAGCTATCCTCCGAAACCCAACTCAGACACCACCTGCTCCGTGGAGGCCTCTCTAGACTGAATCACTCTGCTCTGGGCCACACTGGCACCTCACACTGCCACTGCTCTCATGCTTAGCTCAGTAAATTACAAGTAACTCTGGTCCTCAGTCTCTCTCCTCTGACTATACGTGTCTTGAGGACAAGGTCCATCTTCTTTGACACCTGGTGCATGGCACAGGTATACATCAAAAGTATGCTGACTTGGGGACGCCTGGGTGGCTCAGTTGGTTAAGCATCTGCCTGCAGCTCAGGTCATGATTCTAACATCCTAGGATTGAGCCCCATGTCAGGCTCTCTGCTTAGAGGGAGTCTGCACTTCTCCCTCTCCCCGGCACTCCCTCTGCTTGTACTCTCTCTGTGTCAAATAAATAAATAAAATCTTAAAAAAAAAAAAAAAAGTTTGCTGACTTGAGCCTGTTGATGGTACTAAATAAGGGGCCACAGACTTTTTTTTGGGGGGGGGGTATTTATACCTATTTATCTAATAAATTCTTACTGTCCCCAAATCTCAAATTCTACATTAAGCTTTCTTAAAAAGAGGTCAAAGCACTCTGGACATATTTCAATACATAAATAACACTTAAGTTGAATGTATCATGCAGCCTAAGTTGAAAGAGTTATAATACACATAAATTTATAAACAAAAGATCAAAGTGTTTCCTCTTAAAAATAATGGGCAACAGATCAGAGGTACTGTTGAAGTGTAGGCCATAAATGTGAGTTTTTCACTGTGTAATTTTGTTTTTAAAATACGGATATTCTAATATTCATTTGAATGGAAAAGGTATTTTTAGCCTCTGTATTCATTCAATTTTAAATCTGGGAACATCCTGAGATTTTTCTAGACTTGCTTTACTGGTCATCATAAACATTCTCTCACACACACACACACACACACACACATACAAAAGTATGCATCTTAAAAAACTACTTCCCTAGGCCTAAAGTTGCTTTCAAGACAGAGCAACAAGCTCAGTGCCCCAGGGTTTAGAGCCATTATGTTAAGTATTGCTATCAGGGGCACTCAGATGGCTAAGTTGGTTAAGCACCTGCCTTTGGCTCAGAGATGATGATCCCAGAGTCCTAGGATAGAAGCCCTGCGTCAGGCTCCCTGCTTCTCCCTTCCCACCCCTCACTTTGTTCTCTCTCTCTCAAATAAATAAATAAAATCTGTGGTGGGGGGGGGGGGGGGGGGGGGGGGGAGTCTTGCTATCAGAGCTTCCAACCGAAGTCTAAGTTCAGCAGAATTTTTTAGTTTATTGCCTGACTTTAAGAAGTTCAGGACAATCTCCAAAAAGATCAATTTTCCAAATATCTGAAATATACAGTTTACATAAGTATCCTGAGAAGGTAAAGTATATTATAAATCTTACAAATTACATCTCATTCTCTATTCTGCAGTCTTGAGCCCACTTTCTCTGGCCTGGAAACAGTCATTCTTTTCACAAAGAGGAGACTTTGACAGAGTATGACCCCACCAAAAATATGTGTGCATTAGTGTCTTTCACAGAGACAGAAAGATCCTAAAATCTTTAAGAAAATTAATTTGGGGAGGGAATGGAAGTAGATTAAACATTATCACATGATTGTCCTGTTATTTAAATACAGAGCAGAGATAAATGCTAATAAAGAAAGTCAGTGACCTTCTAGATTATTCTGTGGGAAAATCCAAGGCATTCTGAAGTTCACATTTGTCTTCCTTTTAGATTTGCTGGCCTGTGTCATAAGCCAAAGCAACTACCCCAGATTAAGGAGGCTAGAAATTAACTTTAGGTTTCTAATCTCTGGATTTCAAATTTTATCAAGAAAGTTACTATACTTCCCTTTTACATCTTAAAAAAAACTTTTGCTAACTATGGGAGCAGAAACAGAAAACAAAGACCCTAGGACTCCTAAAGGAACAACCATAATTCAAAGAATGAGAAATCATTTAATTCCCTGTCCCAATCTAATTTTATCACCAAAAATACCCCACAAAACCCAAAAATCAGTATCAAGGAAGTAACCACAAACTTTAACAAAAATATCAAGGAAAACAAATGAACAAAGATCTTGCTGTTGACAACTTAAAGCTTAAGACAGCAATGTAACTGTAAGGAAGAATCAGCTTTTCCTATTATTCCTATGGTAATTTTGAATGCCAAAATCAGCTTCTAAAAAAGGAAAACAAAACAAGGCAAAAACAAACAGTTTGTTGTTTGTTGGAGGGAAGCTCCAACAGTGGAAGTGATGCAAGTGACAATAACAATAATGCAAGTGACAAAAACCATTAGGACTTTCTTTCCTTTTGTCTTTAAATGTAGGTCAAATACTGAAATCCTCTACCAAAAATAATTCTACGAAACGGTACTACCTTTCAGTCACTTTACACCATTTATCCAGCCAGTTGGCCCAAGATCTGGGCCCCTCACTTCCTGCTGTGTGCATTAAAAATCCTCACTGATCCTGGCATGGGATGCTTCACTAGTAGACAAGGTCTAATTTTTATTTAATACTTTGTCAGAAACAGATACAGGCACCTGCTTTTGGGAGCAGGCACAGTCTTTAGGTTCTAGTAAAACAGATGTGTGTTCAAATCCTGCCTCTTCAAGTGATCTCAGACAAGTTATTCAATTCCTCTAAGTCTCCTGTTTTCTTATCTGTGAAGTGGGATAATAATGAGTGTCTATCTAGAGGTCCTGTGAGAACTAGATAAGATCTGACAGGTAATACTTGGGTAGAGTTTCTGAGACATCAGTGGTGATGATGTTGGAAATAAAGGCAGAAGAACAATTATTAAGTTTCCTTATACTTACAGCCATTGACAAATCCTTGAAACAGGCAAAGTGACATTCCTCTAGAGATTCAACTGCCTCAGTGTTGCCACTTTGGCAATCTTAGCCCAAACCCCAGAACCCTGTAAGTCTCCTTTAACATATAAAAATTCCTTTGGAAACTTTATCTCTACCCCCAAGATACCTGTTGGCAGTCATCCTCCAAGCATATGACCTACCAATATAGATCTAAAAGGTCTCATGACTGAGTTTTTACTAAACAGTAATAAATGATCTTTTCCTAACAGCAGCTAGCCCCCTCAGGATCCTGAAAACCTTGCTTCCAAATACCAGAGATGCTTACACTATCCCTAACCCCCTCCCAACTTGAAAGTATATAATGAGCCACTTCTTATGACCCCAGTGCAGTTCTTTCTGCCCACAGGTCCTGTCCCCACGCTGTAATAAAGTCATCTTTTTGCACCGAAGACATCTCAAGAATTCTTCCTTGGCCATTGGCTTTGAACTCTAACATCTTTTCCTACCATCAGTTCCCTGGTCTACGTTAACCATAGTTAACCATAATCATTACAAACACCGCAGGCACAAAGAGCACCTAATCAACTCACTTCTTTTTTTTTTTTTTTCCAACATGGGTCTTTTCTTTTTTTTTTTTTTTTTTAATTTTTATTTTTTATAAAAAAATTTTTATCCCCAGGGGTACATGTCTGTGAATCGCCAGGTTTATACACTTCACAGCACTAACCATAGCACATACCCTCCCCAATGTCCATTACCCCACCCACCTTTCCTGACCCCCTCCCCCCAGCAACCCTCAATTTGTTTTGTGAGATTAAGAGTCACTTATGGTTTGTCTCCCTCCCAATCCCATCTTGTTTCTTTTCTTCTTTTTCTGCCCCCCTAGTCCCCCATGTTGCATCTCCACTTCCTCATATCAGGGATATCATATGATAGTTGTCTTTCTCTGATTGACTTATTTCACTAAGCATGA